>PUHP01000143.1:0-17702 GCA_006783085.1 Colletotrichum shisoi | reverse complement strand
GTGTTTATTGCAGGTTTAGGGGGGGGGGGGGTTGAAGACAGGGCGGACATGTAGATTTAACAGCCCGCTGGGGCTACTTTGCTTAGGCATCTTACCTACCTAGGTATCTAGGTAGGTGATCTTCCGTTCCGTCGAGCAAGAATTGAGTGACAAGTGTACCGAACCGTACCCAAGGTGCCTTTCAATCCCTATGTGGGATTTCAGCTTGCAACCGCTCGCAGTCGGACTTTGGTTACATGGCGGCCATATCCCACCAGAGCCTAAGACATGAGAGAAAAAGAGAATATCATTAAAGAGCAGTGACGGGGAATAGATCCCTGGCATCCTGGACCGTTCGTTTGCCCTCCACTCCCCAGAGAGGCCGTGCCACTCCGTCCCGTAGCCTCTCTCGCGTCGTTTCAATACATCCGTTGCCAGCGCCCATCCCGGCACCTGTCAGGATTTCCGTACAGGATCATGTAGAGAGTTGCACTGGCCACAGCCAAACCACACTAGGACGTCCACCCCCGGAGCAGCCATTCCTCTTCAGTGTTAATCATACAGTCCCTTGTCGCCTGATTATCCTCAAAACGTTTGCCCCCCCAAATTCAATCCCTCTTTGCCTCCTTCTCTCCCGCCTAGAGATCTCGTCCCTTTCCCCATCCTTTGCCCGTCTACCTCTCCTACCTTGGGTACATCGCCCTCTCTTCTGTTCGTCTTTGCGCCTTTCCCCTTCGATCCGATTCACATCTCAACAATCACGACCACCGATCGATCGACTCTCCCGGATTTGGCAGGAATTTCGAACTCGCCCGCTCTCTCTTCCGTCTTGGGCTTCGCCGAATCCACACGCCCCTTTTTTTACATACACCACCTTGACGACGCTTCTCTTTTCCCTACATTCTTTCTTTGCCCGCCTACGCACGCTGTATCAAAGTGACCCCCACCCCCCCCTTTCCTCTTCTCTCTCGCCCTTTCGCTGGGTGGCATGACATGACGTTCCGGGCCCGCCCACGGGAGATAAGAACGCTGCGATAGGACCTCGGCAGCGGGTGGCACAGACGACGGATCACGGCCGCCGCTCATGGCCAAGAAGCGGCGCACTAAGAAGAAGAAGGGAACCAGTACACGACAAGACCCCGCCCAAGGCGCTTCGTCCAACATGTCCACCACCGACGAGCTCGCGTCGCACTCAAGCGACGGCTTGTCAAGCCGCTTGCGCCAGAGCGAGACCGCCACCGAGATGACGAGTATCATGAGCACCAACGAGGGATCCCAGGGCCTACACGAGGCCGACGAGGAGTGGAACTCGCAAGATGACGAGGGCATGGAGGTCGACGACGACGACGGCGACGACGACGACGACGATGATGTCGAAGGAAACGACGACGACAACTTCTCCGTCTTTGCGCCCAGCCATTACCCCCGACCGAGCGAGTCCCATCGCACCGAGATGCCTTACACGACGTCGCCGAACCATCAGGATATGTGAGTCTCGCGCGTCATGGTGCCGTGTCTTGCGTGCTTCGTCGCGACACACAACGCTGACTGCGAAAATTCCCTGCAGGTCGTCCACCCGGTCGTTTATGGAGCGAGAGTTGGATTATCAATGGGAAAATGGCCGTCGGTACTGCGGCCCGCATTACCACCTCCCAAACGACGAGTGGGAAATGTGCCGCATGAGCTTGATTCACCGCGTCTACCTCCACGTCTTTGATGGTAAGCTGAGCACAGTACCACTGGAGAATCCGCAGAGAATACTGGACGTCGGCACGGGCATTGGCGAATGGGCGATAGGCATGGCCGACGAGTTCCCCGACTGTGAGGTCATTGGCACGGACATATCCGCCATAGCGCCCACGTCAATACCGATGAATTGCTTCTTTGAGGTTGACGATGCCGAGCTCGAGTGGGAGCGCGAGCTCAACTCCTTCGACCTGGTACACTTCCGCCACATGATGGCCGCCTTTACCGACTGGAGCTTCATCTATAAGGAGACCTTCAAGGTGCTCCGCCCCGGTGGTTGGATCGAAATGCTGGAATGGGACGATCAGCAAGGTTTTAAGAAATTCCTCTCGGAGTTTCCCCCGACATCGGAGATCCACGAACTGTCGAGGGACCTGACGCTCGCCGGCATCAAGGCCGGACGGGCTAGGGGCGTTTCGCACATGAACCCGAAGCTGCTGACGGATGCCGGCTTTACGGACATCAAGCTCACGGAGCACATGATTCCCATCAATATTGAGGCCAACGAGGGCAAGCTGTGGCTGATTGTATGCATCGACGGGCTAGAAGCTGAGTGCCTGCGGCCCCTCACCAAGTACATGGGTTGGGACCCGGATCGTGTCAAGACGGCATGCCACAACGTGGCCAAGGAGATGGCGCGTCTGGCGAGAGACCCGGTCAAATCGCACGGCCTGATTGTCAAGGCCCGCGTCCTGGTAGGCCGGAAGCCACTGAATGCGGCGACGCCGCCAAGGGTGTACCCGAGGTATGCAGAGGACGCGGACGAGACGGACGATACGGCGAGAGAAGACAACCACAGCAGACATCGAGGCGATGCCGAGGCTCAAGACTGGACGGCGGTCAATACGACAGCTCGAGTATGAAGGAAAGCCTCGAGAGGGAGGAGTGGCAATTCTCGGCTCGGGTGACGAGCAGCCCGCGCCAGAGCACGATTTGACTTCGTGTTCACAGCATTTGTCGCACTTATTAGTACCGGCCGAAGAAGGCTAATGATTTTCCAAGCGATCTCAACATGCATATTTCTTACGCATTACATTCCATAGCATCATATGGGTCTTCAAAATACCATCGAGGCGGTCAAGTCGTGTATTCGGAACCGAACAAAGGCTGACGAGCGCATGCTTATGGGACGTATTGGGTGGCAAAGCACGGCACGTGGGTGGGATATCAAGGCATGATACGAATATCTAGCCAAGCCTATTCAATAAATTTTGCACAAATGAATACCCCCCCTCCCCGACGCTTCCGTGCCAATTTGCCGACCAGGGCAGGTTGCTATGTGTTGGTATGCGTAGCTGGTCCATTAAATCAAAGAACATGAACCCAGAGAGGCATCACAGCTCGGCACAGCGGTACGTACCTCGCTGCTGGCTGGAGCTTTACCTACCTTCTGTGCAGCCCAGGTTGGTTTGGCGCAGTGGGGCCGACGGAGCTCCTTGCCTACCTATGTCATCCGTCCTCTATCCAACAGCGACCGATGGACACCCACAGCATCTTCAGCACCTCCAGCATCTCCAGCATCTCCAGCCTTCCAACGAGCCGTATTTCATGCGCAACCGCAGCGGGCGACCTGACCGACACTCGCACCGACCCAAAACCGAGCGATGATGATCGTCTGACCTCGCCCCGACTACCTATCCATCATGGCCTTGAACCCATCCGACGGCTTCGCCGCTGGCAACGGGGTGCTCGATCCCGATGACACCGCATGGCCCATGTTCGTCGTTGAACGAGTCCAGCTGCAGTTCTCGATCGCCGCCGACTTCGTCGCTGCTCAGGTCGCGAACAATGTGCTCGTTCTCGCGCTCTCCAACGGTCGCATTCTGCGCATTGATTTGAACAGGCCCGAAGATATTGATGGTGCGTGATGGCCGTCCGCCGACCGCCGAACCGCCGCCCAGCATGGCGGTGATCTCTCGCCCTCCTTACGAAGAACCACTGCTCACTCGGTACAACCCCAGATATTGACCTAACCAAGAAACCCGGCGAAATTGGCGTCATTCGCCGCATGTTTCTCGACCCGACGGCCTCCCACCTTCTTATTTGCACGGCGCTCGGCGAAAACTATTACCTCCACTCCCAGCATAAACATCCGCGAGCCTTGGCCCGGCTACGGGGCGTCTCGATTGAGAGCGTTGCCTGGAACCCTTCGCTGCCGACGGCATCGACTCGGGAGATTCTCCTCGGCGCCGCCGACGGCAACGTCTATGAGGCCTTCATCGAAACCACGTCCGAGTTCTATAAGAAGGACATCAAGCTCAAGAACCTACACAAGCTACCCGATGGACCTATCACGGGCCTTTGGGCCGATACACTACCTGGACGGTCCGACATGCGTCGGGTCATGATTGCAACGCAGGGTCGGCTGTTTCATCTGGCTGGCAAGGTCGGCAGCGGCCACGACAGCGGCGGCTCCATCTACACGAAGCTGTTTGAGTCGGAACAGCCAACGATCCACGAGCTGTCGCGTGCGTCTGGTGCTGCGACGTCGGCTCTGGTGGTCTCGCCCGATCCGCCCGACCGGAACCCCTACGAAGAGGAGTCTCATGAGAGAGCCTATGCGTGGCTGTCGGCGCAGGGCGTGTTCCACGGACAGCTCGACTCCAGCGCAGAAGGCAACAAGGTTTTCAACGAGTCCAACATGCTGCCTCGCTCGCAGCTTGGCTCGTCCAACGGCTCCAACAAACGCAACCCTACGACGGACTATATTGACGCTATCGCGCTGACGCAATGGCATATCGTCAGCCTAATCGGCGGCCGCGTGGTAGCCACCAATCGCCTGACCGGGGACGTCGTGTACGACCAGATTGTCCTCGAACCGGGGCAGAAGGCTGTGAGCCTGTCCGTTGACCTGCAGAAAAATACTTTCTGGATGTTCACCGCCCAGGAGATTTTCGAGGTTGTCGTGAGGGACGAAGACCGTAATATCTGGCAAATTATGCTCAAGCTGCGGCAGTTCGACGCAGCGTTGCAGCACGCAAAGACACCGTCACAAAGGGAAACTGTTGCGACCGCGTACGGTGATAATCTCGTAGTCAAGCGACAGTTCATGGAGGCTGCTTCGGTATACGGACGCAGCAACAAGCCGTTCGAAGAAGTGGCCCTCACGTTCATCGACAATGCTGAGCCCGATGCTCTGAGGACGTACCTCCTGGCCAAGCTGGGCACGTTGAAGAAGGCGGCCATCATGCAGAGGATTATGATAGCGAGTTGGCTGGTGGAGATATTTATGGCTCGGCTCAATTCGCTGGATGACACTATCATCACCCAAGCGGAACTGGCCGACGGCCTCAACCCCGCGCAGTCGAGGGAGCAGCTTCGCGCCGTCCAGGGCGAGTTTCAGGACTTTGTCAACAAGTACAAATCCGACCTCGACCGGCGGACGGTTTACGACGTGGTCAGCAGCCATGGCCGGGAACAGGAGTTGCTATACTTTGCCAACGCCGTCAACGACTACAACTACGTCCTCTCGTACTGGGTCCAGCGCGAGAGGTGGCCCGAGGCGTTGACGGTCTTGAAGAAGCAGACTGACCCAGATGTGTTCTACCGGTACAGCACTGTGCTTATGACGCACGTTGCCTCGGACCTGGTCGAGATCCTGATGCGCCATTCCGATTTGAAGCCTCGCAAGCTGATACCCGCGCTTCTGGAGTACAACCGCAGTTTCGAGGGGAGCCCGGCGCAGAACCAAGCCGTCAGATACCTGCAGTACGTCATCAACCAACTGAACTCAAAAGATTCGGCGGTACACAACACGCTGGTGTCTATCTACGCCCAGACCTCAAAGGACGAGGCCGGGCTGCTGTCGTATCTGGAGTTGCAGGGTGATGAGCCCAATTTCGACCCCGACTTTGCTCTTCGACTATGCATTCAGCATCACCGGACGCTGTCATGCGTACATATCTACACCAGTATGGGCCAGTACCTCCAGGCCGTCGATCTGGCGCTGTCACACAACGAGGTAGACTTGGCGTCCGTGATCGCAGACCGGCCAATGTCGAACCCACCCTTGCGGAAGAAGCTGTGGCTCGCCGTCGCTCGCAAGGTGATTTCCCAATCGAACGGCATCAAGACGGCCATCGAATTTCTGAAGCGGTGCGACCTACTCAAGATCGAGGATCTCATCCCCTTCTTTCCCGATTTCGTCGTCATCGACGACTTCAAAGAAGAGATTTGCACCGCGCTAGAGGACTACAGTCGCAACATTGACGGGCTGAAGAAGGAGATGGACGAGTCTTCCCAGACGGCAACGAACATCAAGGTCGACATTGCCGCGCTGGATCACCGATATGCCATTGTCGAACCGGGGGAGAAGTGCTACGTATGCGGCTTGCCACTGCTCAGCCGGCAGTTCTTTGTCTTCCCATGCCAGCATTCCTTCCACTCAGACTGTCTGGGCAAGAGAGTATTGGAGCAGGCCGGTGTAGGTACGAGCAAGAGAATCCGGGAGCTTCAGGTGCAAATCAGTAAGGGTTTGGTCAACGGAGCGAAGAGGGAGGCCATGATTACCGAGTTGGACTCGCTGGTGGCATCGGCATGGTAAGCGGTCCCTCGCTCTGCTACGCGAGTCGTCTGGGCTAACTACTTGCAGCATTCTTTGCAGCGAATTCGCCATCAAGAGAATCAATGAGCCGTTTGTCACGCCGCAGGATAACCTTAGCGAGTGGAAGATTTAAGAAACACGGGAGAAGGGAGGAGGGAGGATGCCTGGTTAGACGCATACAGCATCTATTTGTACACGTTACGGTACCCTCGCATGAGCAGGCGAATATGCCTAAAAGGCTGCAATACCCGGCGTTTTATTTAATGGCTTGACCGAACCCCCTCCCCTCCCGCGCGGCGTCGTCATCATGTGTGGTACTTACCAGGCTCCCGCTGGTCTGATACGGAATCTTTGGCTCAGCACAACCCAGGCGCCGACGACGAGCAGTTTCCTGAACGCCACAGGGTCGCCGTCCGCGCCAAACGCAGACCTCAGCGACGAGGAGACGACGTCGTAGTCGACGAAGCCCAGCTGGTCGACCGCCTGCTTAGTTAGCAGATCCTGGAACATGGATTGCATGGGCCCGCCTACGGGCCACTTTGACGGGGCAGAGTAAGGGTGCTTCTTGCGGTGGTATATCTCGTCCGTGATGAAGGGCCGTCCGGCGTCCCGTAAAATCTTCTTGTCGATCAGACGGTCTCGTGCGGCGGCCATGTTGTTCCAGAACAGGCTCTCTGCTCCTTGTCCCCTCGTCGCGTGCCCGTCGTCATCTCCTTCTTCGGGGTGGCGGTAGCTCATCTTGACACTGGGCGGGAGCCCGTTGACGTATTCGGCGAGCTCGTGGTCAAGGAACGGAAGGCGCGCCTCGATGCTGTGTGCCATCTCGGACCGGTCGCCCAAGCATGTAAGAACCATGTTGGCCATGGAGGTCTTGAGGTAGAGGTACAGAGCCGAGTGGAGCGCGTGCCAGCGCGTGAGCATGTTCTGGCGCGCGTCGGCAGGCAGGGCGTCGACCATCGCGGCGTAGGCGTCTAGGCCGTCGCTGGCGGTCGCCCGGCGCACCCAGGGGGCGAAGACATCGTTGGAGGGGTGCGAGCGTAGCTGAGCCCAGAAGGAGTCGAGGCCCGCAAGGGGCCAGAAGTCCGGGTTGCCATCGTCGAGGGCGGAGTGATCGAACATGCCGACGATTTTGAACATGGTCCGCAGCTGGGCCTCGGCGGTTTCGAGGAATGCGGCACGGAAGACGGCGTCGGTGTCGAGCGGAGACGAGGGAAATGCGGCGTCGGGCTCGCGGAGGAGATCCGAGACGAGGAAGGGGTAGCCGGCGAAGTGTTCGTCGGCACCTTCGCCAGTGAGAACGACGGGGATGCCCCGAAGGCGCGGCAGCTCCGACAAGGCGTGCTTCCCGACGCTGTTGAGATTGTAGTGATGGTGCTCCGTGTGGTAGACCGAGTCGGCGAAGTGGCGCGCAAGTTCGGCCTCGTCCATGGCCTTTTCCACAATGGCCACATCGAGCCACTTGGCTGTGCGCTCAGCGATGTCTGTCGATTCGTGATAACCGTGTCAGGAATGTGGTGAGACGAAGATTGAAGACGTAACGCCAGCGGACACGCCGGCAGATCAGATGACTGGAAGACGTACCGTACTCGTTGTAGGCCGAGTCCGAGGTGAAGGAGATGCTGAAGCAGGTGATCTGGTCCTCGGCGCCCCGGCTCCCCAGCTTAATGCCTCTCTCACGCACGAGCTGGGTCGTGATGCCGGCCACGATGGAGGAGTCGATGCCACCCGAGAGGTAGATGCCGACGGGCACGTCGGCCTGGAGGCGCAGACGGACGGCTTCCACGAGTCGGTCGCGGACGCCCTGCGTCATCTCTTCCAGCGTGCGCGTCTCCTTGACTGACTAGATGGGAAGTTTCTCAGTCATCCGACTCTCTCACACACACATGTACAGAGATAGATAGTCTCTCTCTCATTCTTTCTCTCATGTCCTCCCGTGCATTGGACTGGACCTCGTTGGGAAGCGTCTTACTTTGTCGCCGTAGTCGGCATCCCAATAGCGATGCTGCTTGACACTCCCATCCCGCGCGAACCGCATCCAGTGCCCGGGCAAGACCTTCTTCACCCCCTTGAACAGCGTTCCCTCGCCCTGCATCGCCGCGCCGCTGGCGATGGCGGCGGCGTCCCACTCGGGCCGCCATCCCATTGGCAGGAACGCCTTGATCTCAGACGCCACGAGGATCCGGGCCAGGGCGTCGTCGTCGTCATCGTCGTCGTCGTCATTGCCATCGTTTTTGACGCGGGTCCAGAACAGCGGCTTGATGCCGAACCGATCCCTCGCGGCGATCACGTCCCCGGACCGCTCGTCGTGCAGGACGAAGGCGAATTCGCCGCGCAGGTGGTCGAGGAAGCCGGGCGCGCCGTGGTGCCGGTACAGCGCGAGGACCACCTCGCTATCACTGTGACCGGAGAAGTTGTAGCCGTACTCGGCAGCGCAGCGGGCGCGGATGGCGTCGTGGTCGTAGATCTCGCCGTTGACGGCGGCGTGGAGCTGGCCGTCTTTGCTGTGGAGCGGTTGCAGGCCAGCCGGGGAGAGGTCTATGATGGAGAGACGGGCGTGGCCGAGGCCTAGGATTCCATGTTAGTGATCTTATGAGATTGGGCAACGAGGTGGGAGGGTGAGCGTGCCGATGGTGGAGTCCGGGCTGATCCAGGTACCGGTGGCATCGGGTCCGCGGTGGCGGAGGAGGGAGAGGCTCTGCATCAGTTTATCGTGGACATCGGCTCGCCTCGTGGAGGGATCGGTCCCCGGGGTGTCGGGTTGAATGACGGCCGTGATGCCGCACATTTTGCGATTATGACCCGCGGTCTCTAGTGATATGCGGCGAGCGTAGTCTGTTGGCCGACCCAATATCATGTATCATCTATGTATGTCTCTATAGACGCTTTCGATCTTGTAATACGGAGATGGGACCAAAATGGAAGATGAGACCCAAGGGCATGCTTCCTATGTTTGTCGTTTTCCCTATGTCTCCTCTGATGTCATCTGAACCCCGCGATGAGCTCTGCCATCCGCAGCCGCCGGCTTCCGAGTTTGATTCCGAACTCAATCCTCAAGATGCGCCCGACGGGGTCATTGGAGGTCATACTTTGAGGCTAAATGGGTTTTTAGCTTTCGGCAGCTGTTGCGGACAGTTTCGCCCAGCATTACTTTCGTTTTCTGTTCGCCGTCTCTGTCATGGACTGCCTGGCCTCGACTGCTCGGACTGATGAGGGCAGCAGCTCACATTCCCTCGGCTGTAGGAACGCCTGGCCGAAGCCACTTCGCCTGTTGGACAGCAAGACTCTCTGACGGCATTTTCAACAAAGTTGCTAGCAAATGACGCGCTACATGGGTTTAGATTGGTGCTACAGCTTCCCTGCTTTGGGACAATGAGGGCAAGGCTTTCCTAACGGGTACATGTTTGAAATTGTTGACGATAACTACATGAGCATCCCGCTATCTATTTCAAATAAATAAATAAAAGTCCATGTACCGTATCCTGTGGGACGGTTAAAAGTAGCCCAGTCGACCCCAGTCTTCCTCGGTCGGGCGACGAGGCACATCACGCGACATGTGCCTCGGCAATGATCATATCGGTCACCTTCTCGCTTGCCATGTAGATCCCGAGCACGACGCAGAAGCCGGAGATCTTGGGGAAGCTGGAAGCGTCCACGCCTCTCAGGCCGTCGACGCCGCGGACCTCGAAGTTGAAGTCCAAGACGGCGTGGGGATTGTCGTCGGCACCGATGGGCGCGGTGCAGCTGGCGCGATGGCCCCTGGGGTCGTCCTTGGCGAACTGCTTCATCTTAGCCTCGGATGAGGCCTGCTTGGGCGGCCAGATGCCCTCAAAGGCACCGTCGAGCGGGGCGAGGTTCTCAAACGCCTCGATGCCGTATCCCATGCCCTCGTGTACGGTCTGCAGGTCCTCCTCGCCGCTGAAGCCCTTGAAGAGGCTATGTAGTGCGATGTTGGGCGTGTCGCGCGGGTTGGCGCTCGTCAGGTTAACGACGCCTGGGCTGTTACGGCTATGGTACTCGACCGTCAGCCACGTTCAGACGTCCAGGTCGGCGAGGGCGTGCTCAGCGTAGTTGGGGGAGGGGGGAAGGGGGGGAGAGTGGCCGTTGAGGTACGCCAGCACGCCGTCCGGAAATGGGTCCGGATCGCCGTTCTCTGCCACCGACGGGTGCTTGAGGTACCCGAAAGCGATGCCGTTGGTCGTATAGAGCTGCCCTTGAGACCGCCGACGCCGGCCTGCCACTGGTTGAAGCAGGATGCCACGTGCATTTTTTGAGCAGGGAGAAGTCGGTAGGCGCCTTGCCATATGGGTGACCATTGGCCTCACCCTGGCATACGCGGACGCCTACTGGAGCACCATCGAGCTCTACGCGGGAATCATCACGGTCTCACTGCCCACCGTGTACGAGTTCCTTTCTGGCCTCTTCGCCGGGAGCCCCGCGTGGTCGATGTTCGAGTCCAAGTTGTCCGGCGCGTCTTCCAGCTCCGGTATCGGCAACTCGAACTCGACGGTGGCCACCGGCTCGGGCAGCCTCGCTCGTCGGCTCACCCTGAAGCGGTCTGAGGCCGGGTTTGTGCTCCTGACGGATGTCGAGGGTGGCAAGAGTCAGATATGGATTCAGCAAATCCGTAGACGGAGCACAGCAGCGTCTAAATCATCAACATGTAATCCTCAGCAATCCTGTTGCGCCCCACATCAAACATGATCCCTTGGTAGCTTGGTCTAGTATTGCTAAATGCGTATTTATTTAGCTAGCCTTTACTAGGCTTTCAGGTGAGCCTAGGATGTTGTTGAGTGCTGACGAGTATGTGAGTTGACGCCAAAGACCGCTCTGTTCGCATTCCCTCAATGGAGAGTAATAGCAGGTGTACTGAGCCGGGAAGAGAATGACACTGAGGAGGGGCTGCGGTGTGAAGATCCCAAAGTTAAACAAAGTATATGCGTGCACTCCATGACCAACTATATTTTTCGTATCTAACCACGCCCAGATTTTGTATCGCCTAAAGAGAGAGAGAGAGAGACCCCTGCACTACCAACCGTGTCTATCAAACCATGACTCAATTCATGTATTTTCTCTCTCAGTAGTATTGGGAGGGAGATACTCCACGGCCATAACTCCAAGCGCCGTGTGACATATTTCAAAGTGCCCATTGAAATAACACATCATTCAAGTAATCCGATCGCCATGTTACAACCCTCAAGAAGTCGTTGCCTTACAGGCGGCATAACTGTTAAAGCCCGACGCCTGATGCCACGTCGTCAGGTGCTCGATGAGAGTGGGGTCAATGTCACGGTTGGCCTTGATGAAGATGGTCTCGTAGGGGTGGACGTTTGTGCCAAAGTACCTGCCGTTCCAGAGGACGTCGCCGTTCTCCGACGTGTCGCACTCCTCGATGTAGTTCTTCGATTTTTGAAAGGCTGTCATCATGACGTCGACCTTGTAGCCCTGCTTCAGGAAGGCGTCTGTGGAGCCGATCTCGGCGTGGACGGCGTGATTCCAGTCGTCGTAGCAGCCGCTCATGCCTACGGGGTCGTTCTCGGTACCAAACTGGTCTTCTATAGAAGAGCCCGGAGGCGGTTTGAGGAGCACTTCGATGCCGACTATGTCGGTGGCCCAGATCATCGACTGGACGTGGAACCGGGGCCAGCAGTTGGCCGTCATACCGACCAGCTTTGTCTCTCGGGTCAGCACGGGGTCAAAACGGACGAGTTGGCAGGTCATATTGGTCTCACCTTGACCTCGTCCGTGACACGTCCAAGGTACATGTCGCTCCAGCAGGACTGGGCCCAGTGGGGGAGAAAGGGCCCACGGATGCTCGCGTTCAGTGTGATGAAGCGCTTGTACTTCTTATACAAGTCGTCCTTGCGGAGGACCTCGCCGTAAGCACCCAGGTCGAAGCAGGAGTTGTCACGGCTGATGACCTTGATGTTCTTCTTATCCGGGATGACGCTGCTGATGTTGGTCTCACCGTTCAGGATGAAGATGAAATCGGCAGCATCGTGGAGGCCCTGGTTAACGAAGAACTTGAGGTTCTCGCGGGCGGCATTGGACTCGGCGAAGGCGTAGAGAATCAGGGGCCTGTCGTGCCCTTTGGAGGACGAGGACGAGGGGGCGTGCGGCTTGCTCGACCCCGGGGCCGACTTGTTCTTGTCCTTGTCCTGGTCCTTGTCGTTGTCCTTGCCTCCACTCTTGCTTTTGGTCGAATCTGGGCTTGTAGTCTGCGGTGCCTCCTCGGCAGCCGTTTTGTCGGCCTCGTGCGACAAAGGCGGCGCAAGCGAAAGCTTGGGCGATTCGTTCGGGAGGGAGGTGTCCAGGGCTGGCGTCAACTTGTCAGGCTGGCCCGGCTGGCCCGGCTGCTCCCCAGCTTGTTCGGGCGTCTGGCGAGGGGGAGAGTTAGAGGAGAACAACGGTGGCCGAGGGCGACAGGAGACTTACCATGTGTATCGTTGTCGATGTTGTCGGGGTAAAGATCGATATCGTCCACAGGAAGAAGAGAAAGACGACAAGGCCAATGAAGGTCTGCTTGTTTATGGGGAAGGTCGAGGCCATTGTGTAGGGCGTGTTGCTCGACCCTGGTCGAGGCGCTCGCTGGCTGGATTGTCAAAACTGTCGGAGCTGGAAGGCCGCGCAATAGGTAGGCCAAACAACAGGCGCTGCAAAGGTCACAGAGAGGCAGTTGAGATGGATGATACAAGGGCAACAGGCATGTCCTTAAATCGCCGTATCCATGACTAAGAATAGTGGCAGCTGAGGAGAGACTGATTGCAGAAAGGCAGCCGCCGTGCGGCTGTAGGTGGGAGAGTTGCCGTTCCCATGTCGGGGACGAGTCGCAAACAGAACAAGGGTCCCATGTCCGCAGACAGACAAAGAGAAAGAGAGAAAGACAGAAAGAGACGGGGTAGCTTACGCCACCTAGGTACAGCTAGGCAAGGGGGGAGGGGGGTATCAGGCTCCAAGACATTATCAAATCGGCCTGCCGTGAACATACAGTATCTGAGTGGTGCGTTGGTGAATTGATAAGAGTCTCATCAAGTTAGTGATCTATGTGACACAATGGGTGGAGGGCCTAACAGGTGTCAAATCGAGACGAACGTCACGACGGAATTGGACGTGGGCGCTTTGGGCGGGGGTTGCGTAACTGTTCCAGGAAATGGATGTTGCCCCCCCTCCCCCCCCCAAACTCTGCACGGATACCTGCCTAGGCACAGTAACAGGAGGGGGACACAACATGCAGTCATGAAATGATTCCTTGAGACCATGGACATGAGGTGGTGACTACTGTTGGGAAACGGAGGAGGCTGGATGGAGCTGACCCTTGACAAACTGAAGCCAGCCACAGGACGCCTCCTTGCTTTTGGCATGGTTTTGTTGCAATTTTCTCTCAATTGTGTCGCTTCTTCTCTCTCCCCTTGCATGAGCCTGCTCCATCCTTTGCATTAGTGCCAGCCTCCGAGGCAATAGTAGCGTTAAAATACTCGGTGTGGCCCGACCTGGAATGGCCGGCCGGCCGTCTCGCACCGCGCCGGCATAGCAATCGGAGCGGAGCCGGCAGTGCGTCCCGCCGAGGCATGTCATGATACACGGTGCCGGCTAACCAGACCGAGGGTTGGTGTCCACTCACTGGCGAGAGGGATGATGTGGATGCTTATCGACCGATGGCATTGTAGGCATCTTGTTCGTCCTCCGCGGCCGTGGCTCTCGTTGCAGAAGCCCAGCCAACC
Source organism: Colletotrichum shisoi (assembly GCA_006783085.1). Lineage (NCBI taxonomy): Eukaryota > Fungi > Ascomycota > Sordariomycetes > Glomerellales > Glomerellaceae > Colletotrichum > Colletotrichum shisoi. The sequence continues at coordinate 3,716 of PUHP01000143.1, read as the reverse complement.
AAACCCGGCCGGAATGCCTTATCTGGGAATGGACTCGGGGGCGGCATCTCGAGCGGGGGTTGCATCAATCAAGTGGAGGCCCCGACTGCTGCGATCTCACCATCCATCCCGCCTGAGCTGGTCAGGTCATCCAAGAGTTGATGCCAGGCGCAGGCGCCGTGACGAGGAGAACTTGCCAACTCCAAACGAAAAAGTCCGCTGGACACCGAAAAACACGTCCTGCCAATTGAGCAAAGACGACGCGCAACCGCTTCGCTGATTGAGACGACGAACCTGACCCAACATGGCTACCGTCACCATCCAGCCGCCGCTATCGCGAAGAGGCCACGGCCCCGGTCTGCTCATCCTGGTCGAGCAGGGCATCGACCTCTCCAAGCACGACACCATCTTGGACCCCCCTCCGGCTCAGAAATGGGCCGAGGAAGGCTATGCCGTTGCCCAAGTCATCATCACGCCCGGACTTGGTGACGTCGCGAACCGCGTCTCCGCGGCCATCAAGAGCCTCCGAGACATGGACAGTTGCGACGACAAGGAAAAGTTCGGCGTCATCGGTAAGCAGCCCGACCGGCCGGACCGGCCATTTATTTCCATCTCTTCCGAGCCCCGGGGCATAATGGCGTAATACGCGACGATGATGATGATGAGGAGGATGACGATGATGCCCCTTCTGACGCCGCTCGAAAGTACACCTCGCCGCCGCTTCCCAGCAAGTTGCGGATGCTCTCGAGAGCCACCCCGAGATCAAGGCCGTCGTCTTCTTCAACTTTGCGCAAGCCCTCGCCATCCCCACCCTCTCCCACGTCCCCGGAACCCAGGCCGGGGCGCTCAAGACGACGACGACGACGACGACGACGGGCTCTGCCGCCGCCAAGTCGTACTCGTACCCCGCCGCCCGTGATTTCTTTGTCGTCACTGGACACGCCCACTTCGACGCCAACGCCGCCGGGCTCGCCCACACCCGCACGCTGACGTTCCTAAAACCCGTCCTCGGCGGGCCCTACTTCGACCTCGAGGCCGTCTGGGAGGAGCACACCCTCTTCGAGTTCGGCGAGCGTGACGTCGAAAAGACCATGGCCACCATGGTCGAGCAGCCCTACGTTGGTCGTGATTCCACCCCGCCCGAAGGAATGTCTCTGACGGTTGACAACAGGTCAACCATGTACCCACACTGACGGGCGGCGTAGGCCGCGGCCGTCTGGCCAACTTCTACAGAGACCACTTCGTCTTCAACAATCCCGATGACACCGAGCTCCAGCTGGTCAGCCGCACCGTGGGCATCGATCGAGTCATTGACGAGTTCATCTTCAAGTGCACCCACGACAGAGTCATAGACTGGCTGTAAGCGACCCAACCAACATCTGCCCCGAGAAAAAATGACACAGAAACCCTTGGCCCTAATGTTACAGCAGACTTCCTGGCGTGCCGCCGACGGGGAAGCATCTCTCGATCCCGTTCACGAGCGTCGTGAACGTCCGGGGTGACCACCTTCACCACGAGCATATTGCCTGGGACCAGGCCACCGCCTTGCGCCAACTGGGCCTGCTGCCAGACTACCTGCCGTTCCCCTACCAGATTAACGGCGGCGACCCGGCGAGTGGTAAGAGGTTCGAGTTCCGACTGCCGGTGGCTGGCGCTGAATCAGCCCATAAGCTGGTGGATGAGAGTGCCGTCGAGTCGAATGCCATGTTCGAGTACGCAGCGAGAGAGGTTGATGAGTAGGTAGCCAAAGTGCGATGACTTACCAGACCCAAATAAAGTACGCACGCTATGAGTGGCCGAGCTACAAGAAGAGGGGGGAAAGGGTTTGAAAATCAAGGAGAGAAGAGCAAATAAAGGGAGCAGCCAAAAAAAATCCCAAGCTTGCCGGGGTACGTTGAGAATGGCTGCCGATGCTGACGTTGGCTGCTGTACCAGATTCGATTATTTTCCCGTCCCTATTCATGGAAACATATACTACTGGTACTCGCTACACACCAAACAGCCGTGGTCTTCAGACCTGGTTGGCGCCCATGTGCGAGGAACCGCTCCGCGACGAAGACTCGTCGTACTTGACGTCCTGCCGTGCCCGGTTCTCGCTCCAGCAGACCTCCTGATCGACCTTGATGCGTATGCCGCCCTTGAGCGAGAGGTCGTCGCCCGAGTCCGGCTCGGGAGCGGCCTTGGTGGCCGCATCGTCCGCCGGCCTCGTGATGTTGGTTGTGATGCCGTACTTCCCGTCCTCCGTTCCCAGCCGCTGGAACCCCCTGTCGGCCGACTTGCCGCCGGTGCCCCCGATCGTCAAGAGCTCCGTCGGCCCACGGCTCCCTGCCTTGGAGCGGCCGCCGCTCTGGCCGCCCGAAAGGTTGTACTTCGTCGCTATGCTACCGAACTGCGACGATATTTTCACCATGAGCGGGCGGAGCGTCGGCAGGCATGCGCTAATGACGCCGCACGCGCATTCGACAACGCACCACGTGCACGCGGTGGCGAGCGTCCCTGTTGATGGCAATATATGTGGTCAGCCTCGGCGCTCTGCGGTCCGGTTCGTTGGCCACGCGGGCGGCATAGAATAGCAAGAGACTTACACGTCGTGTCAGCGATTTGAAATTGCATGAGCGTTGTAAACCGGTAGATGCTCGCGAACAGAACGCTGTTTGTACACGTCAGCATAGAGACACAACACAGCAAAATAAGTGCACGCCCTCTGGGTCATCATCACTCACAATCCGCCCAGGAGGAACATGAAGCACAACGACAGCCTCTGCGCCAACGTGACCTGCAACTTCCACACTTGGCCGATGGGCAGGCAGAGGATGGCGACGTCGGTCAGAATGTTAGGGATGGCGTTTCCGATGAACGAGGCCTTCAGGTCGATGCAGGTGCCGTCGATCCACGGCATGTATGCCTTGGCGACGGGCGTGCACTGGAAGATGCACACGAAGACGATGGCGATGCACCAGGCGACGGTGATGCCGCCGAGCGTCATGGCCGCCATCTTGAAGTTGCGCGACGGGAAGATGCGGCAGTACATCAGCAGCAAAGAGATCTTGATAAACATGACCGCCGTGACGTATATGCACTCGAACGCCAGCAGCAGCTTCAGGAACTGCACTTGCATCTCTTGCGGAAGGGTGGCGGCGTGCCGGCCGAGACCCTGTGCTACCACTGCAGTCCATGTCAGTTTTTGTTGGATTGTTTCACCCGTTGCGCTGCGGCGTGCTTACTCGCATAGTTGATGGCTCCGGCCATGAATGTGACGGCCTAGGCGACGAAATAAACCATCGTGTTAGTCTCATTACAGGCTTCGCTTCGCTTTGCTTTGTAACCCCCAGGCGGGATAGAAGAGGAGGCAATCATACCAAGCCGACCACCATGAACCAGTCATCGAGGCCATACTTGAATCCGACCGACCAACGCGCCCAGAACCGGAGGGCTACGAAAATGGTCGCGAGAACGAGGAGCACCGTCGTCGTCGTCGTCTGTTCCGGCCCTTTATCCGCCAGAGGATCCTGAAGACCCGACGTGTCGGCCATTGGGGCTGAAGGTGGAAGGATTGTGTGAACGTGGACGACAAGCCTAGTTCCAATATTTCCCGTGTCAGTTCCAATAAAGAAGAAATGTATATAAAGTAGCACGTCAGCTCCGTCGAAAAACGAGAGAAAAGGGAAAAAGAGGGCATGCTCAGGGGAATGGAGCAATCGCCGCGGAAGCTGTGTTGGATGGAAACATCGCCGCTG
>PUHP01000142.1:0-42686 GCA_006783085.1 Colletotrichum shisoi | reverse complement strand
GGGGGGGGGTGCGAGTAAGGTGAATCCAGTCTGCTGTCGCACAGGGCAAGATCGACCGTCAAGGTCAGATATGCATGTCGCTTACTTTGACTTTGCCGTGCCTATGTACTCTGTATGTTATATGATGTGTTCAGTGTTGGGCATAACACTTATACTGTGTTTTTTAACCGTGTTTTTCTTCATATTGTGTACCTGTGCGACCTCGAGAGGGACCGCCTTGTAACGTACCTCAGTACTCTGTATGTTGGACCGTTGGCGGTTTCCTGGGGGTTTTCTGTAAATTCAATCTATTTGGGGTTGTTTTTTTTTGCTTCCTTTTTTCTTTCCTTTCTTCTTACCCCCCCTTGCTTTGGCTTCCCTCTCAGGACGCCGCCCCTCCCATTTGCCATCCAGCTGCTGTGTCGGAAGGGACGGAGGGGAGGGGGCAAGATCCTCTTACCCATCCCCCACTTTCCCTTCCTTTTTGTTCTGTTCTCTCGTGCTTCATCGTCCGAGGCGTGTAGAGTCAAATATCGGTTCGTCATTTCTTACGTATTCCAGTTCGTTCCACATTTGATGCATTGAGCAGCCAACTATTGCCTTCTGTCGAAGAAAGGAGATGTCAAATTAAGCTCACCCCCCCTCCGAACCCCTCGACTTTAGAGTTCGTCTGGCGTGACGCAGCGAGGACCACTTTCACCCGAAGTTGTAGTCTCAATCCTCAACTACGCCGCTCTTTTCCAGGCCAAGGATGGGTCTCGTTCTCACGCCGTGACGGTTGAGCGTTGTCCCCTTCTTTCTCGCCTCTCGTTCTGTTCCTCTCCCCTCCCGTCCCAGCTCCTGCCACTTGTCGAATTCCCTCTTACTGCTGCACCTTCCTCTCTCCTCCTACTCTTCCTTTTTCCTGAGTCCTCATACTCCTTCTCCATTACCCACCTTGGTAGGTATCTACTTCCTTACTTGGCCCCTGGGCCCACTCTCGTCAAGGTAGGTATCTTCGTCGTCGAGGTACGAACACACGCATGGTCTTCTTTCCACTCGATCGTTCCGGTCCAATCACTCTCGTCCACGGAATAGCCCGTCTGCTTGTCAGACAATCGACACCATCCAAGACAGCATCTGGTGTTGGGGGTTCCCTTCTGTTTTAGCCTCTCATTCCATTCGAGGGAGCTGCAGTCTACGTTTACGTCAACGATCCTTCATTGACTGGTCCACGCGGCTTCTGTTTCATTCCTACCCCTCCTCCTCCTTCCTCTTCTCTCAGTCTCTGTCTGACCCGCTCGGCTCGCAGCCGAATTTTCCAGAGCCCGTGTTCACCACCCGGGGCCACACTAAGGCAAAGACCAGAGGAGAAAACGGAAGGACGGAAAGACAAGGCAACCTATCGCGGGCCATTTAGCGACGACAAATTTCCCTCGTGCAACCCTCGCGCGCATTCGTACTGCGCACGTCTTATGCAAGCCAGACTCCCAGACAGGCCGAAGACCGTCTGATCAGGACGTCAGGAGAGGAGCAGGAAGCTCCCATTGGGCTGAAACGCTAAATCACGGACTCGGCCCAATTCAAGACTCGTCCGGCATATCAGGTCATCTGACAAGGTGCAGTCCTCCCTTGCCTTGCCTTGTCTCGTCCTGTCTTGCCTCCCTCCCCCTTCCCCCCTCCGTCGTCGAGACATCTTGTCGCTCGGTCTCCCTGCCACTACCGGCTGGTATTGATCTCTCAGGAGACCTGCCGTTCATCGTCGCCCAGACACGCAAACGCAGATACTCCCTCGTCGATCCCGCCTAGCTAGAACTTCGATCCTGAGCCGGCGGCCAGAACATTGAATTTCATACCTCGACCCTGCCAGCCAACCAGCCAGCCGCCTGCTCTTCTCCCCACTCGGCATCACAAATCCCCGTCCCGACATACCCTTGATCCCTCCTCCGAGCCTCCCCTTTCATCCGGTCAGCCAGGTTCGCGGACCAAGTTTCATAGCCTTTCTGGACTGTTGATGGTCGAAGTGGAACCGGTACCCAACCAGCCCAGGCTAAACTAAACCAAGCTAAACTAGAGCCCTAACACGTCGGTTCCTTTCAATCCTCAACGGCACGCGGTATTGTCCGTAGGGCGTCGACATCTGTGCTCATCGTTTCTCTACCATCATTCCATTACCTCATTCGCCCTGACATCCCGCTGTCACTTGTCTCGCTCTCCATCACCTGTCGGGTTGCGCATCGGCCACACAATACGGTACGGGTACAAACACAAACAAACACGCACGCACGCACGCACACCCGCCCGCCCGTCCGTACACCAGTATTACCGTACCCTCTCAACGCCCTTTGGCCCCGTTTCTTAGTGGGCGCCGGAGGACATCCTGAGTTTGGGCTGACAGTAGCGTGTGCCGGGGCCCGTTGTTGGTCGTCGCTGTTAGCGTTGGCTGCTCGCTGCTGGAACTTGGCCGCGGGGTGCTCGTGTTCTCTTGCTGGTTCCTGGTCTTGGGTTCAAGCCTCGTTGCTTGGTGCTGTTCTCTCCTTCGGCCCCATCTTTCCTCTTTGGCCCGCACCTGCATGTTGCAACTGCCTGCACCTGCAATCAGTTTCCTTGTTTGGTTGACGCTAACGTTGACGGCTCCGCCGTGGCCCGTTGACGCCGCCGCTTCTGCTGTTCCCGGCCCCGGTCCATATCCAACATCCCCCTGCCGCCCTGACGTGTTCCTGGCGACCTCGACGTTGCTTTCAGACGCTCTCCTCCCCTCTCTCTCTCCACTTTCAATTTCGACCACGTTACGCATCGGTGCACACGCCCACGCTCGCTGTCCTCGGGGCATCACCCTCCTGTACTGTCGGGGATCAGGGCGGCCTTGGCCTCGTGGAGTCGCGTTTCTCTCTCCCTGTTTTTCCGGACTACACGGATACCGTACCAGAGCCCCGTTTTTATTACACTGCGGGCCTCATCCGAGTCCGACGGAGCTTGATGACTTGACTCGACATGACGACTAAGCAGCCCCGCAAGAGAACATTGGACCTAGACGAGGATACCCCCCCAGTCCCCAATACGACCGCTTCGGCGTCTGTTCCTACAATTACACCTTCGTCTACGCCCATATCAACCCCCTCGCCCGGGGACGACCTCGACATCACCAGCCAAGACTATCAAGTATGGAGCCCTCCGCCAGAGTTTCCCCCGTCCCAAGCCGAGTCCAATCCGACAACACGCCGGCGGCGGCTTTCTAAATCACAAAGCGACCGTCATCGACTCGCGGCATCTTCTCTAGCGTGTTAGTTGACCATTTCTCTTGTGCTCGTTAATCCCTGCGTTTACCTTGGCTCTCTACCCACCCTTACGTGACCGCTCAAGCATGGAGGAACTGAGGTAGAAGACGACAGAGGACGGATGGGGTGGATCGACAAGCTTGCAATAGTGTGCTGGTAGCATGGGCTAAAGCATCGGGGGCTGACAACTTACACAGCATATCCTGGTTTTCCATCCAAGTCGTCGACACTGGGGCCTTTGTACGGCCCGCCCGTGTCTCCTCGTCGGGCTGCCAATTTGGTCTTCTCGCCAGTCCTCCCGCCTCCGGAGTCTCGCTACGTGGAACACCTGGCCCTGTCGAACCCTTTTGACGACAACGCTGACGATGAGAACCGTCTCGTCTTGGGTCAACGCCCAATACAGCGGGGAGCCAAGGTTGACGGATACATCAAGTTCCACAACGAGAAGAAGAAGAAGGTAGCCAGCGAGGCTCACGTCGCCATCTTCCAGTGCAAGGGAAGCGAACAAGAACATTCCCCCAAGTCAACCCTTGCCATATACCTCTCTCCGAAGTACATGGGGGAGATGGGCCTGCAAGACAACGATGATAGGAGTCTCTTCGCGTTTTGTAGGTGCATGGTCATTACTTTAATAGACTCGTGCTAACCTCTCATCAGATCTCAAGGCTTGGTGCCCGGGCCGGAGCGTCCTTGAAAAAACCAACTGCTGGTTCGAAAACATCCCACGGATGGCATCCAAGGACTCCTGCGTCAGGTCCGCCATCCTGGCGCTCGCTGGGACGTACGTACTCGACTATCAGCCCAGAGAGAGGATCCGGCAGGTTGCCCAGCGCCATTACAAAACTGCCGTCATTCTTCTGAGCATGGCACTGAGGGATGCTCGTGACCAACTCCCCACAGAGAATGAAGCCGATTGCATGGTGGCTGCTATGGCCCTCCTGAACATGATCGACGTAGTATCTCCTGAGCAGCGACGCCCGCCAAACCGCGTTCCTCGCTGGTTAGAAGGTGCTCGTCTGGCGTGCAGGATGCTGGACGCGACTGATCCAGGCCACCGCTACTGGAACCCTGTCAACATTCAGCCCTCTGAGGCCCAGACGGGTAACATGATCATTGCGGGGAGAGCGGCTATTCTCGCCCTTCCGATGACTCCCCTCGACTTGGCTGCCACAGACAATCACCAGTTTGCGTGGCTGTTGCAGGGATCTGAGCACGATGTTCACAGAGTCCACGGTGGGTGCGGCATGTCTCCGACACTCCTGCATCGCTTTTCACAAATCACACACTTGAGCGCGTTTTTATCCGCGCACCCCATAGATAGCGAGTTTTTGATCAAGGCGAGCATCGACGAGCTGCTCGGGGACCTCGGGAACCTCCGTCAGTGGACCGAGTTTGCCTCATCTTCGGCCGTATCTCGACCGGACAAGTCTAGAGACATTTCCCTCCCCAGCGACCTGCTGTCTTCGATCAAACTTGGCAAGCACGGCCTCATCATTGACAGGAACTCCATGACAGAAGTCACGGCAGAGGCGTGGCGTCTAGCGGCCATCATCTATCTGCGGTGCCGTCTTGAGAGGCTTCCCCGCTCTCACCCGGACGTCGTCTCCCAGATATCAGAACTGGCGAAGTGTATTCGGGTGATGCCCACATCAGGTACCTTCTTCACCGCCCAAGCTCCCTTCTTCCCAGTTTTCCTGCTGGGTGTTTTGGCCCTGCACGAGTCGCACGTCCAATGCGCCTTGGACTGGTTCCACTCCGTCATCAGTACCAGTTGCCGCTCCGTAAGCCTCTCCAAGTCTGTTGTCTTCTTTCATCTTCACATGGTCTAACTGGTTTATCGTAATAGAGCGTTCCCCCGGCGTTCCAATCCCTCGAACGGGTTCGCGCATGGATGGGCCCCAACATCCATGAGATGAATCCCTCTGAACTGCCCCGGCGTATCTTTGAGCGATACCCTTGGTGGGAGACGCTTGTGGCACATATCGTCTCGACCGAAGGGACATTGTGCCTGATTTAGGAGAGAGAAAGGCGGGGGGGGACGTGATTTGGACATTACAAATTCAACAAGTAGTTACGCATTTTGGGAAAGGAGCATAAGCCATTAGTTTCTTTAACTATCGTTAGAGTAATCTCTAAGTATTGCTGGATCGTATACCTATTCCATTGAGTCGGGTATTCCCTTGCCTCATCCCGCCGATGCCCAGTTTCCTATTCCTCCTTCCCCGTCCTGGCAAGGTGTGGGCAGAAAGTAATTTATAAACGAAAGGAAAACGAACGTGGGAGACGGCGCAAGGAGAGGGTATGAGGTGTCGCATTCGTACACGCCTTCACCCGCTCCCCTCGTCCATGACCGAGAAAAATGAGTTACTCCCCGCTGACAGAGATGGCACTATCCTTCTCGTCAGACGAGCTCTCGGTTCCGGCGTCGGGGTTGTTGCGGATGAGATACTGCCGCATGTCGGAGCCGTCAATGGCCCACGACTTGACGACCTCGAGACCCGCCTCGGCACACATCTTGCGGACGTCCCTCTCGGACCGCTTGTGGGCGTCGAACCAGTCAATCTCGAGACCCGTCCTCAACGTCGTTCCCTGCGTCTCCGACACGACGTCTCGCTTGGCCTTAACGAAGAAACGGTGACGCTTCTCGCCCTCCTCGATCTCGGCGCAGATCTCCCAGTCCTGAGACCGGAAGATGGGCTCCCCCAAAAGGGCGTTGGCGTGCGCGAAGCCGTTGTGGAAGAAGCTCTCGAACAGGGCCGGGTGGCTGTGGTAGGCGTCCCAGACCTTGTCCGAGGTGACGTCGTGACCGTCCATGCCGGCGAGGATGAGGTCGCCCGGGCGCATGAGGGCGGCCCAGTCGCGGAGAGAGGCGACCGCCTTCTTCCAGGGGTCGTTGAAGAGGACGGAGCCGAGGGAGAGGAAGACGCGGGGTGACGCCGTGATGGTCTCGGCAAAGGCGAGGCCGGCCTGGAAGTCGCCCCAGAGGCCCGCCATGTGGACGCTGCCGCCGACGTGGCCGGGGGCAAGGTCCTCGAGGTTGGAGGTCAGCGAATGCTTCGAGATGTCAAGAGCGAGGTAGGTCGCCTTGCGGCCGCGGTGCGCCAGCTCCTCGAGCAGGTAGTTGACCTTGCGCATGTCTCTGGAAAGGAAACAAGTCTTTCGGTTAGCCAAATGCCCGTCATCATCTCTACGATGTATCTTATCAAAGGGGGGTAAAAGGAAAAGAAGAAGAAGAAGAAGGAAAGGGGGAACTTACCCTGCGCCCAGATCGATCAGCGTGGCGTTGTCGGGGATGTAGTGCTCCGCCATCTCCCCGCTGTTCCTCACGAACAAGGCGATCTCGTCGCGCGTCTGGTAGAACTGGGGCGTGAAGATGATGTCGGCCCAGATGGCCAGGCCCTTGTCGTCGTACAGAAGCTCGTCGGGCATGGTGGGCAACTCGCCGCCGACGACGGGGTTCTCGGCCACGACGAAGACGCGGCGCAGGTTTTCGAGGATGTTTGACGACATTTGGCCGCCGCCAATGTCAAGCACGCCGCCGTGCTCGGGAACGACCATGTTTGACTGGGCTGCCATTGTTGCGGGGCCTTCTTGGTGTGTGGTGGTAGTAGTAGTGGTGGTGGTGGTGGTGGTGGCGGTGGCGGTAGGAGTAGGGAGCGGATATATCTCGATAAATCGTTGCCGTTCAGAATTGATGAACAGAGTAGAAGGACAGTGGAGAGAGGAATCGAGTTCTTGTCAGGACTATGATAACCCGGACAAGAACATCAAATTACCTGCCTTTATATATGTGCCTGTCTGGAGTCTGCCGTCATTCACTTCAACCACATTTCCCATCCCTCCTCCTAGGCAGCCCCGACCTGTGCCTTACATTCACCTGCTTCGCCTGGACTTCGCATCACGGAATGGTAACACACTCACTTGTCCCGCCCGTCCCTTGGCGACGAGTGTTCCGAGCGGCTCTCTCTCTCTCTCTCTCCTGGGTACTCGGCCCTGTAGTTGCCTCACATATGCAGACCGGGTTCCTGAGATGCGAGACCCCTAGCATCCATGTCCTCTTGAAAGCTTCAATTCCGTCGGACAACGGAGGGGACTCAACTTCGTACAGCGCCATGCCGGGGGAGAGGTTGCTTTCGGGCAAGCAAGCCCCCACGAAAGGGACACTCGGTCACAGCTGGTGCATTGAAAGAGAGACTACCAGCGGCTCTGGTTCTCTCATTCCTCCTCTTGGCGTATCATGTAAAGCCCTACTTTGGTTCCTTCCTCTCTCGGTCAGAAAAAAAAGCAGCCAACCACCATGCTGCAGGAGGTCGGTCAACATGCATGCAACACGTGGGCGGTGATGGCGTCCATCGCTCGCCGGTTGAAAATTGCGTGTACTGAAATTTGAATCCGGGGAAGGTGGGACTTCTACGGTAGGACCTGGTGCATATGAATGGTCATTGGACACATGAATCAACTGATGATGTTGTTGTTGTGGTGGTGGTGGTGGAGGCCATCTCCCACCAAAGCGCACGTTTTGTCCTAAAGCCTCCTTACGACGTGATGCGGGGGACCTGATGGTCTGCCACAGCCGCCGTGGCGTCGAGGAGGCTTCAGACCCGGTCATTGAGCCGGTGGTGATGAGGCGCATCTGACCAAAGAGACAGCGGCCACGCGGTCAAGTTGACGAGACTCGCAGCACACACTCTCTCTCATGGTACGGTTGTCGTCGAATTTGTTCGGGCGACCCTTTTGTTTATGCAGCCCCAACTGGTCTGTGCCGACGCCGTCCTGGGGGTGAACGCACACCGGCGCCGGGTGGCTGGCTTTCCGGGGCGGGCCGCTGGGAGAGGAGACGGCGACTGCACGTGGCCTCATGATGGCCTCTGCGGTCGTGGACCACCGCGCCAGTCGCTGGATGCAACCCTAGCACGTTGCAAATCCACAAGCTTATGGACTGTGCCGCTCGAGACCGGCCGGATAGGTCTCCATCCGAGGCAAGAGCCCGGACATGCAAATGAGACGACTGTCTTCTGCATAGACTGGCAATCTTGGTCACATTCGTCAGGAGACAGGGCGTCATTGCACATCCCTATCCGTGAAGGCTGCCAGTACGCCAAAGCAACTAACTGTCCGGCGGGTGACTCGCAACACCCGCAGGTTTACTCACGCGAACCCGCCTGATTAGAAAGAAGTAAGAAGCCGGCAGTTTTGTTTGGGCACGTCGGCGGGAGACCTTGGACCACGTTGACAGGACTAGAGCCAAGCACGAATGTGGCACGGCTGGCCCGAGAGACCACTAGATTGGGCGAGCCCTGGGTCGTCGCTGGCAACGCACGCACATTTGGAATGGATGAATATGGCTGGGGCCTAATCAATCCTCCATCATTAATCCACCACGGCTCGTGATCCTGGATGTCAAAGAGGCTCGGGGCATATACATCGTGGTGGACGACTTTGTCAAGTTTCGGATGGTTGTTTTCTTCCCCGGACTAGATCGTCTGACCGTCCGGGTGCTCGGCAATCACGAGTGAACCGTCTTGTCGGATATACCAGAGTTCGGCAAGACAGGTGGAACCCAGGCTCTCAGCGAGGCTAGCCACGGCCAACGTTGCTCTCGCAAGGTCCAAATCCCCTGTGCAGCAACCAACTTGCGCCGAGTCAGGGCCATGGAACTTGGAAGTGCCCGTTGGATCCCCTACGCTGCCCCGCAGCGCTTCAAGAGTTGCCCCCGACAGTGACTCTCTGGCACAAGGGGCCGTGCAGAACCTGGGATCTGTCAACCTCACGAGGCAGAGACCCAAGCATGTCGTCGAAGGCTGCAATACAAGAGAACAACTCTAACAAAGTCCATATGCCATCTCGGGGGCAAACAACGAGTTGAGCAGCCCCATCACAAATGAGACCAAGGTATTGTAGATCCTCGACTTCGCAGCCGTGCAGACAGAGCAAGCTTGTGCGCTAGGCACGAGGCATGGGAATGGTGGAGATGCAGAGGCCATCATGAGGTGAGGGTGTGGATCGATTACTAGATCAGCCTGCGGGAGTTTAAGCCCTGTTACTTGACTCAATTCTCGCTCCCGGCCTGATTGAATTTCCATGGTGGTTTCAGGGCGGGAGAGGTTGGCAAAGATGCTTGGGCGAGACTCGAGAGATTCGCCTCCCATGGCGCGTCTCGACAGTGCAGCATGAAGAGATGAACGTTGAGATGATCAGTGTGGAAGCCCAATGGTGCCCAAGGTGGAGGTCAGCAAGCCTACGATGTGCTGTTCGGCTGGGGGTGATGGACTGGCGGCTTTGAGGTTGGCATCGGGACCTTCTAGAAGCTTAGGATAAAAGTCAGTTGCGAATCTACGATGTGTGTTGCAAGTGCAACGTTGTGGCTCCCTGGCGGCGTGACTTGTGTGTTCGTCCCCCCGTTTCGTGCCGATTCTACCAAAGTCCACGGGACCATCGAATGCCGACGCTTCGGTGCAGAGTCTCAAGAGACGATGACCGGCGCCGGCGGCCGTCGTTGTGTAATGGCCTGTTTGGCCCATGACCGCGGTCAGTTTTTACGGAAGCATCATGTACCGGTTCTCTTCCTTTCCAGAAGCCTGGCAAGCTGCCAGGATGATAGTGGAACGGCGGAAATGCCGGAGCCGCCACAGGGTGATCCATCGAGAAAGGCTCTGGGGTCGATGCCGATTCAAAGTATGTTGTCCATTCATGGTTTCCCGATTCTGGGTGTCTAGTCGAATGAACATGGTCTGCCCGGACACTCGGAGCGTCGTCTATGCACTGCGTAGCCGGCGAGGGGGGTGCGAGAGCGCCCGTGTGAATATGGCGAGGTCCTTGCCAGGCAGTCAAGACCAGGCGACCGCCAGGCCCTTGGGATTCTCACAACCCGTGACGCAAAGACAATCAAAGCCCCCGTCAAGTGAGCAATGCTGCATGCTTGGCAATTCAAGCTGACTTGTTCCGATGGGGCGTTGGCGCCTTGGAGGACCGGATTCGGGACTGCACAAAAAAAAAAAAAAAGGTACGGCACAGCACGGCCAGCCGGCGGTCATCTCGGAGTCAGTTCATCCCACTCAGCTAGGTTTAACTAGGAGACGTAGTTTCCTCGTGTGAGTGGGTCTAACGAGATTTAACATGCATATCCCTTCAACTGCCGACTGTCTGCGTGGTGCTCCCTGGCACAATCTGACGTTGCAACTTGTCGTTTCTCACCCGCTAGTGGAAAGGCAACCAGGGCAACCAACGTGAAGCAAGGCGGAGCTAGTGCCTTTCGGACGCTTGCTAACGAAGCCGGACAGGGCAACTGACGGAGATCGCCAGAAGCCAGGTTTCGGCACGGGCGTTTCACGCCCAGATCGGGGAAGGATGGGTTGTATTGATTTGGACGAAGTTATGCAGTGACACCAGGCGCCACGGCCGACGGAGAATCCCTCCATACATACACACATACATACAGTCCCGTACGGATCCTAAGTTCTGGGAGTGCTCGTTGGCAACGATCGGAAGACCGGGAGCGAGGCAATTGGCGACCCCCCCTTCCTTTCTCACCTCGCCCTTGACCCTGACTAGCTCACCAACGGGGCAGTTCCTGTTGGCTGACATGTGCATCCGCCACAGCGAGAGACCTTGGCAGGGGAGCACACTGGGGGCGGTCATGCAAGTTTTTTTCTTCCTTTAGGCAACGCGACAATTGAAGCTTGGTAATGCCTTTGTCCTGTCAAGCTTGCCCACATTGTGCCAGCGTGGGATGGGTGGATGAATGGATGGATATAGGGGGAGCATTGACTTGAGTACTGTAATCGAGCGTCGAGATGCGATCAGGCCCAGCGTTCGTCGTGTGTGCCGTGGTCCCACGTGTGTCCCTGGTGCGGTCGAATGGACATTGGGCTGGGAGATGTCGATGCTTGGAACGAAAGGCGGTGACGGACGGGAGAGAGGTGCGTTTATTGCATGGCAAGCAAGGTATCCGTATGTGCAAAAGGCGTCCACGTCAACAGGACACGTTGGCCTCGTGGATTCGGGACTTCCAGAGTCTGGGTGCCGCCTGCCATGTCCAACAAGTACACGGCTTCAGCTTGTGCATGGAGCTGCAAAGAACGGCGGCGGCGGCATTGTCTCCACGGACGGGGAGAAAGAGAGACGCCCAAGCGAGGAGAGAAGACTGAGACAAAAATAGACGAGATTTCCGGTGTCATGGCCCTCCCCAACGATGCTGAAATGACCTAGGCCGTCCTCATCGGGAACGGAAGAGCAAGGATACCGTGGAAGAGCAAGGGTACCGTGGTATTGGTAGAAAGCTTGGGGTCGGTCAGATCGCGAGTCGGCGGCGAGAAGAGGCACAAGACGACGCAGGGACTCTGGCTCGCCAGAGGAGTGACGACAATGGGATTGGACTAGCCAGGTATTCATCCGCACTCAGATAATGGCGTTGGAAGAAGACAAATCGACAAGATCAGTGCAGACACGGACAGTAACAGCGGACGGGCGACGAGACCCAAGGCACAGAGAGAGAGAGGGGGGGAGAGAGAGACAAAGAAAGAGTAGGGAGGAAAAACGAAACAAGGAACAAAGCAGACAGCAGAGGGCAGATAACGGTCATGACACGAGGCTGGAAGGAACAGTCGCCCTTCCCATCCCTATCGTCCTTCCCATCTCAACATTTGTTTCTAGGTATGAGTAAGGTACTAGATGTAGACAGGTGAGTGAGTACCTATAGACGACTGTATACAGTCGACCGCACTGTACGCTCTCTGTGCCACAGTGTAGGCAAAGATTTGAACTCTGAGGCTTCAGGCAGACCCAGGTCACTGCTAAGGGCGAGGGGGCGAGGCGACAGTACCTAGGTACCCAGGGCTGAAGGAGGATGAATTTGAGGCCTGCATGGAACAGTCATGGAAGCCTCCAATGTCCCGAGGGCCTATGCATTCTAGGGACCATCTATTACGATTACACCGCCGACACGACATATTACGCATACGATGTACACTACCTCTCCTCCAGGGTTGATGTAGCAAACGGTTACCCGCCCTTGGTGCAAGACGCCTTGATGGAGGTCCCCGAGATGGATTAAGGGGGGTGGGGGGTGGGGGGTGGGCATCGATGCCCTCGTTAACGATGCAGCCAGCCAACCGACCACCCAACCGACCACCCAACACGACTGTGTCGAGCGTCCGTCGAGCGTCGAACCACATGGACAACCCCGCTTCCGACTCAACTCGGTTCGACGACGCGAGTCCAATCAGCTTGTGCACATCGGCACCGTTAAAGACAAAACAAGACGTGTCCTCGTCGCTGTTTGTGCTTGCCTTCCGAGCGGGATACGATAGCAGGATAAGGTGTTATTTGAAACAGCTTGTTCCGAGATAGCCTCGTTTCGCTGAATCGTACAACAAGCACACTTTTATGTATGTATGTGTGTGTATGTGTATGTGTGTGTGTGTGGTGGCTCATGTTTGTCGTTCCAGACAATGATGCTACATAATTGCAGATTTGTTTTATCAAACCTCATCACCACATTCGATGAAAACGACTGACAGCCGCGGTGGCCGCTCTCTCATCCCTATGCCGTCCTCCTTCCTCTTCGAATCTTCGGAGGGGAGGCCAGCGGGGGCCAATGTCATCAAGTCTCTCATGAACTTTGACGGATTGGGGCCTCTGTAACCCCTGTGAGGACATGACGGCTCCGGCAGACAATCGAGGTGCAACACCGTCCGCGGCAATCTCCGCAGAGGCTTCAACAGTCGAATAACCCTGTCGCCTGGACCACCCTTTGCGCCACGCATAACGGTTGTAATCAATCGTGGTTGCTTTAGACATGGGCCATGGGAGATGCCGTGATGCGCCCGTGCCTCAGCTGAGTCCTGGCGAGGCGGGAACAATTCGCAGAGAGGGGAGGAGGCGGCTCCCGTCGATGGGGGCCCAATGTCTGAGCTCTCGGCAGCAGAGCCGCGGGACGTTCATTACCTGGGTGCTTGACCGTCAACACGTCCGCCCCCCCTGCTCTGTCATTGTTCTGACGCCTCAGGCTGGTCATCGTTGCGTCGTCCATCCTCCCGTCCATCAGCTTTCTACACAACACCCACCCTTTTCTGCAACAGGCTGCCCCGTCCAAAAGTCAAGGCAGCCATGCGTGCGTGCAGTCGAACGGGCGGCCAGGGCGACAAACACACCTCCAACGCTTCAACGCCATGTTTGAGGCCCTGAACCCGTCTCTCGAAACACGTCCTCGCCGGCCACACATACCTTGGGTACTCGATCCGTAGGATGGTCGCGGTACTCGACCAGCGGGTGGGTGCCGCCGCTACCCCCCTCCCTCCCCCCCTTCTGGATCGATCTTGAGCGCCATGGCCCTTCGCCTTTGCAGCGCTACAAAAAGTCTGTGTAATCTTGTCTTTCGGCCAATTACCCGGTGACCCCTGGAGCTGGCTAACCTTCTCGAAGCATTCCAGAAGGAGTGGAGAGAAAGAGGCCAGGGGTATTTGACATTGGATTCCCCACCATCGTCGCAGATGAAGCGGCGCGACGGAGGCGCAGCGCGTCCATTTTGACGCCGCCCTAATACCAAGTACGGATAGTAAGTACTGTATCGTACGGGTTCCGTACCGCTAATGACTTCCAGAAGCCTTCTCGAAACCTTCTCTCCTGGGCTTAGCGCCAATCTCCTGGGCTGCACTACACTACGCATGCATGCATCACGTCTCCCCACGCACACGCACACATACTATGATACTTCTAGGTATCCGTACACTAGTCGTGCCAGGTTTGCGCCCCCAACCCTGCAGCAGTATTGTTAGAAGCACATCAGAGTAAAGAGATATTGAGGGGGTCACCCCCTTTTTGCCGTCACTCCCTGGCTAGGATGCTCATGTGCCCCTCGCAACGGTGGCCCCAGATAAGTCAAATGCCAGGCCGCTGATGATGATCCTCGCTCAACGTTCGGCAATAACGCCTGCGTGTCATCATCGCGCGTTCTGGCGAGACACGTTTGCGCTGGGCCTTTCCCATGGCACGCAAAGCAGGCCGGGTTGCTGCAGGATGGCCGTTACGGACGAGGTCCTCTCTTTTGGGAGCAATCGAAGCTTACTCGGCGCGTCATTCAGCGTTAGGGATTGACACCTTGACCGAGAGACTATAGAGCATGCCGCACAGAGTTTCCTTGACTGTGCAAAGTCAAGCAGTGGAGGAGTGAGTGGTGGCGGCGGTGGCACGGATGCACCAAGTTGAGCAGCAACGGTTCAACCGTCGTCTCTTTTTTCTTCCCTTCCGTCGCATCGGTTAGTTGTGCTTTGACCTGGATCTCAATACAAGACACGCGACAGCAGTGACGAAGGCGTTGGTGGCATGTCACCTGCACCGTCAAAGATGTTCTGTCGCTCGAGCCCGGGCCCTCTGTAGCATGCATGGACACGGCGCGTCGGAAGACTTTCCAGAAGGAATGGGACCCTTCTACGACCATGCCCATTTTCACGCAAGCAGAGCGGCCGGGAGCCCCTGCACCTTGCGACCGTCACAAGGCCGTCGAATCGAGATTGGCCATGCCAACCCAGAGTACGGATACACCAGTACTCCCGTATACGGAACAGAAGAGGAATGGGTGGACTGGAATGGAGGCAGGGGGGCCCATTCAAACAGCTCCAGCGCAACTTTGTTTCGTGATTTGATACGTGCTGGCAATTTCGAGGCGTCCGAGCGTTCATTAGACGGCACTCTGCACCTCGTTGTCGTAACATTGCTGCAAGGGCGTAGGCAATGTGACTGGGCCGCCGAGAGGACAATCGGTGCAAACAGCATTCCGTAAGTAGGCACACTACTGGGTTAGGATTCAGGAAAGCGACAGTTTCTGCGGCAACTCAGTCTTGAGGGCGCCTTTGTGAACGTGATGCATGGGAAATGAGTGGTAATGAGATACGCATCTGCCCATCCTCGCCCCCCCTCCCATTACCTCTCGTGTTGGCTCGAGTGGACTCGACGGAAGGGGGGACTATCTCTCTGTATGCGTAATCTGTACGGTGCCGTGCCATGCAGCGAGGTCATCTCTTTCTGCGGCGCCAGCTTGGTATTAGAGGTACTGGTTGTATCCGTAGGTACTTCGTATTTGGGGTGGTGTAGCTGATGTGCGAGATGGAGTGGCTTTGACCACACTCTGTCGGTTCTCCGTGGGCCGTGGGAAGCCCAGGCTCAAAGAAGGTTGATCCGAGTCCACGACAGTTACCCAATCCAGACGAGGAGTGACCACATGGAAGCTTTCGAACATTCGTCTGGCGTAGGGTCATAGCACTGCCAAGTTTAGCTTATCTGGCGTTTTGGCTGCTACCACGGTTTGGTTGCCGAGCCGTCCAGCCATTCATTGCTGGTAAGCATGTTGGGCTCGTTAACAGTCGACGGATTGTCGACCGCCGACAGGCAGGCGAAGTACGGAAACAAGAGAAACACACAGCGCAGGGAGAGGGAGAGGGTCACAGGCCGTACTGGATATCGAGAAAGCGTATCGACTCCAGAACAAAGTCAATAGAGGAAGGGCGATGCCAACAGTGGCGGGCGCTGGACAGCCGGCCTGACTCCGCGCAATCTGTACTCTGTCTTCGTACCAAAGCAAAGCATAAGAAACAGAAAGAGCTCGCCCCTGCTCCGCCCTATCGTAGGTTTTGTCTGTGGGGCTGTAAAAGGCAATTTGGTATCTCGCTGTGGCTCTTGGCTGGGAGACGTAAGAGCGACCCACTATGAGCGGGTGGGTACGACGGCAGAAATAACCCGATTGTTTGATGATGACGAGGCAAAACGAGAGAAAAGCTAAATGTGCTGGGCGCTGGTCACTGGCCCCCTTTGGGAGGGGGGGTTTGGCGAGCCAGCTGCCAGTGGTCATGAAGTCTCGACAAGCCCCTCTTCACCCCTGAAGGTTTGGAGACAGACAAGACAAACAGAGGGGGAGGGAGGAAGAGAAATAGGAAAGACAAGGGGTGCGGCGGCTGCGGTTGGTGATGAGCAGCAAAATTAGGCGACAGCGGTATCGGGTAGATGTGATGAAGGATCGCCCCTTATCCCCCCTTTCTATCTAGATGGGCCTCGCATTGTTTGTCCGTCACTCAATGGCCCATTTGTCAGAGCGGCCCTGTGATACCTTGTGGTGGCGGTGATGGTGGCCTGTCGGTGCGGGCAACCCGCCGCCTGTCAGTGGCATGAACCTGGTAATAGCATCAGTCGCAGTCCTCTGATAAAACCAACAGGGGACGTGTTGGATGGGGAAAGTGAGAACGAGTGGGAGAGAGAAGAAGAAGAGAAAGAGAGGGAAAGGTAAAAAAACCAAAAAAAACCATGGCAGGGCCTTCGCGAATCTTCGTCAACAGGCGGCAGTGAAGTAACATTTTGTGCATCGCGCTTGGTATTTCGGATGTTGCAGTGCCGAGTGGTACTGTTGCTGATGTTCTTGTTGTTGACGGAGCGTTTCTCACAATACCTACTACCTTAGGTAACAAAACAAGCAACGTAGACTTGATCATGTTCGAGGATCATGAGGCTCAAGCTGTACGGTGTGTCCGTGTCGTCTTCACCCACTCGGCACACGCAGGTACGGTCAGCAAGTGGCTGCGTCGGCGCCCATCCGGGGGAGAGAGGCCGGCACCTCCAGCTTCAAGTCGAGCTGCTCGCAAGGTGGTCCCAACCCCTGGGCGGCGGCGGCGGCGCCATAGAGGCGATCGTCACTGACTCTGGGTCCAGAAGAGCGGCAGCGGCAGGGAGTGCTAGGGCACTGAGTGCTTGGAGGTTACCCCTTCCAAGCTTGCCAAGTTCCCAACCGGCACACAAACACCCAAGCCATCCATCCGCCTTTCGCACTGCATTCCTACACTGTGCGTACCGTGCCGTGTTGCGGCAAACACGACCGCTGGCAGGTACGAACAAGGCCACGGTACGTATGTACCTAGGATCGGACAGTGGGAGGAGAGGGAGTAGGAACTGGTCAGAAAGCAAAGAGACTGACCGGGACGAGTAAGTACATGGTCGAGGAGGGGGGAGGGAGGGGGCACGTACCCTGGTTCTCGAGTACGTACCTTCCCCCTTCCAAGTCCCATGCGTCTGAGAGAGTGAGGTCGGCTTGGCAGGTACCTCTGTCATGTACTGCCTCATGTACCCCCGTATCTTCCCTATTTTCCTTTCCCTGAGCACCTAGGTAAGCAGGTACCCTTCTCCCACCATCCCCATAGCGTACCAAGCGTGAATGGTCCTCAATTGTCCCAGCAGGGCCGTTCGTTTCAATTCAAACAGATTTCGCACTTGGGACCTCTCACTTGACCTGTCCTGGGGGGAGGGTGCGCGCGCTCGCTCGCTCTGGTTCTGAATATGGATAAGCTACAACTACGGCCGCTTGGCATGAGTACCTTTTGCGGGACTGTAGGAAGAAAAGGAACCTCGCAAGACTACGAGTGCGTGCGCTCGCGCGTCAGTGTGGTGTATGCGTGGTGTATGTCCATGTACCCGTATGATTGTAGGTGTGTGTATATGCGTGTGTGTGCAATGGATCAAACTGCTTCTCCATATCGGACATGAAAATGCATTCATATCTTGGCTTGCCCTCTTCTCTTCACCCTAGTCTCTTCATTTCCGTCTTCTCTGTGACCGTACGTGCATGCGTACGTAAACACATACACACATACAGACTCGACCAATCTACACAGGCAATCCGTTTCTACCTGGCCTCTCTCTCTCTCTCGACATCAATCCGCCATCCAGCCATCCCTCCATTAACCAGGTCCCTGTTCTGATCGATCCGTTACGACAATAGGTACGGATACGTCCTACCACGACACTCTGCCCCCCTTCTCCAGACGCCCCCCCTTCCTTCCATTCTTTCTTCCTTTCTTCCATCCCCCCGGTCTCACTAAAAGGATCGTCTCCGTGGTTGACATTTTTACAATACCTGCCGAACCCCGCCCGCCTGTCCCTGCGCTCCGCCTGCTGCGTCACAGCTTCTTTCCCTTCTTCCCTCCTTCTTCCCCTTGCTCTTTCCCACAACCAAACACAATTCGAGAGCCAAGGACCCCGACCTTACACCTCCCACCAGATCAGGTCGAGACTTCTTCCATACATATTCAAACGCTCCCTCCGCTGCGACAACAAAAACGCAAGCCACCCGTGCTTTCTTTTCCCTTCCCTTCCCACCCTTTTCCTTGCAACTGTCAACGACGACGCAATTGCAACTTCTCCGATTCTGAGTGGGAGAACAAATACCCATCATCAAGAAAGACAAGACACCTACTCCAGTCCGATTGGGCATCCTTTCCCTCTTCATCTCTCTCAGGTAAGTTGCCATTTTCCCACGTTCGTTCATACATTCTCTTCTTCTTCTTTCTACCTGCCCATCCCCCAATCTCGTTCTCGTTTCCCTCTTGCGTTGCCAATGCCAAAATCGAGGTCAATGTCTCCACGACGAGGCCACGATTCTTTCCCCCCTCCTACTCATCAAAACATCTGTCCCTTTGTTACCGCCATGTGCGCGTGACCATAGTGGGAGGTAGCAGGCTTGAACTGTTGGCTGGCACTTGCGCTCCCACCTAGCGCACACACGAGACGTAGCTACCGGGCCTTCCTTGCCATCTGCTCCTGTGGCTGCCCTGCTCTCGCGCCTGGGGAGGGGTGCCCAGCGCCTTGGTCACGACTGCGGCCTTGCTTCAGCTTTTTTCTTTCTCGCCCTTTCTCTCTTTTCCTTGCCGCCCCGCTTTTCTTCCCCTAACCCTGCCGGACCATCTGCAGCCCCGATCAAGGTTTCTTGGCCCCTGTTACCCCATCTCTCGTCCGAGACCTCAGCAGACGCGAACCTTGACAAACACCCTTCCCTCTTGACACAACTGGTCGAGCCCTCGGTCCGGAGGCACCTGCTTTTCTTCCTTCTCCATCCTCTGCCTTTCGAGCGTTGCACACCATCAAGTGCAGCATCGGTCTTGCTTCAACCTTATATCTTTGCATTCCATCTCGACCGACACTAATTGGAGGCGCGTCGTATAGGTCGTTCCGACAGCACCATCTTTTGACCTTCATCACCCACACTCTCCTTTTCCGTCGACGGTTTCGGTTCGATCACGCATATCCGATCCATACTCATCCTCCTTGGACAGGACAGAACGAGGACTTGGCACCCATCTGGATCCCACGACACTCCTCGACGCATCCTTGGTGAGCTGTGCCGCCTTCGACAAAGAACCTATCGAGTTCTTTTTCTGCGCCACGTCAGATCCTGGAGTCGTGACGACACAGGGTGCTCCCTATATATACATCGAGCGCCATCAATCTAGCCCTTCGGGCACGATTTCAAAAAACTCACCTCCCAATTCTTCGTACCAAACACGTCCACGATCCAACCGGCGTCGTTGCCACGGCTTAGGTCGAGCTCCATCCTGACGGGCATTTCGACGGCGAGTACGAGCAACATACTGGTCTGTGATCGGTCACTCCCGGATTTCATTTCGGCATCCGCACCAGGTAAGCCTGCGAGCGAAACACGTCAGTCTGATTCAAAGGGCCCGCCACCGGGTGCCCCTGGCACATCTAGTCATGCCAGGCGCCGTGCTGGGCCATCCCCGTCGTATTTCACCCCTCGGCAACCCTGCTACGTCGAACTTAGCCAAACGCTCCCTACTCGTGGCGATGTACCCCCCCTCCCTCAAAATGGCCTTTCTCCGAATCCCTTATTCATACCCTCTGCACCCTCGGGACATCGTACTAACTTTTTATTCCAGGCTTGCTTGCTTATAAACTCAAAGTCGCCTTCGTCTGACGCGGAATATCGTCTGAAGGAATTTAACAAGCTGGCTATCCACGCAGGGATTCCGACCATTGCTAGCGATTTTCTTCGCCGTAATATGAGGTCGCCAGCTCCGGGCGAGGTAATGGACATTGGCAACTTGATGAATCAAAGAGGTGCCGCTATGCAACAACACGCTTCCATCCACACCGGATCGACTCCCGAACGCCAGATGCATCAACTCCCTCAACTCACTGCGAGAAACATGCCCGAACCGCCAATGGATCGCGCAGGCTCTCCTCACGGCTCCGAGCACTCCCAATTCTCTCGTCACACCATGGACGGCGTCCCGCGTTCCTACCCTTCCCCCAGCGCCATGGTCGGCGCTCCGATGCAGATGCAGGTGCCTGTCTCCCACATGGGACCCGGCCCTGTGATCCTGCCCGGTATCCCCCAGCACGACATGTCCCAAGGCATGCCTCAGTACAAGGCCCCCGAGCAGCAGGTATCTCAGCAGCCGACGAAGGCCTACCCGTGCAGCACTTGCGGCAAGGGCTTTGCTCGTCGCAGTGACCTGGCCCGTCATGGTATGTGTAAAGACTCAATGCCCAGGGAGATTGGTCACTAACCTGTCACTAGAACGTATTCATAGCGGCATCCGCCCGCACGTCTGCGACTTCCCAAACTGCGGAAAGCAATTCATCCAGCGATCCGCCCTCACCGTTCACCAGCGAGTCCACACGGGAGAGAAACCGCACATGTGCGAACGCTGCGGCAAGGTATGCCTAACCCTTCTGCAGAGGGAGAACGCGAGCTGACTTGTCCCAGCCTTTCAGTGACAGCAGTTCTCTGGCGCGCCACCGCCGAATTCACTCCGGCAAGCGTCCCTACAAGTGCCCCTACGCCGACTGCCAGAAGACCTTCACCCGTCGCACTACCTTGACGAGACATCAAAACCACCACACCGGCACTGTTGAGGAGGCTGCCGCCGCGACCGCTGCCGCCCTCGCCGCTCGCGGTGCCACCATGAAGCCAAACGCGACGCGTTCCGACGGTGATGCCATGTCGAACCGTGGCTCCCCGCTGACAACGCCTTCTCCTGGTCAGAGAACCCTCTCCATGTCTCCCAGTGCAGACAGCATGCACCGCGCCAACTCGGAGTTCCAATACATGGGCAACAGCTCGCTTCCCGTTCACCTTCAGCGAGACATGCACGTTGGTAGCCCTGCGTCGACATCCGCGGGCGGTTATAATACCGGCATGAGGCCCACCTCGCACCCTACCAGCTATGGACCGCCCCCGACGCTGGAGCCGAGTGTTGAGCAACACTCGGGCCCTGGCAGCGCTGGCGGCAGTCCCCACATGAGCAACGTCGGCTGGCAGTCTCCTTCGCATGTCGCCTCTCCTTCCCATAGCAGCAACGGTGGCGGCTACACCTACCCTGACCCTGACGGGTACCCCGCTGCTCCCTCACTGGGTGGCCAAATGTTTTACGGCAACCCTGGACAGGTTCGTCGTCCCCAGAGCACTGAGCCCCCTGCTGGCGCTTATGACATTAAGGGTCGTCAGAGCGAGCTGTGGGCAGGAGCTCACTAGGATGAGCAACTGCACCAACAGTGCTGAAACATCCCCCTTTGTACACCAACATCGGGTCTCCAAGGCAGCTTACGACTCGGCACTTTTCCTTGGCGTGTTCAAATACTCTCTTCTTTTTCTGATACGAAAAGTTCTCGCATGGCAAGGTTGGGGGACGGTAAATACATACACCTTTAATACTGTAGGCTGCACTAGGACAGGGTCAGGAAGATACCAAAAGGGGTAGGGCAGCCATCTGGTTCGGTTTTACACACAAACGCCTTTTCCTTTGTTTTCATAGACTGGCGGGAAGCACATTTCATGATGACTGGGTCTCCATGGGCATTGGCTGGAGGCAAAAAGGTTGGGAGGAGTTTCCAGACAGGAAACGAACGCTCTCGAGCAGCACGCCGATGGTTTGGCGGAGACTCACTCGAGGAAGGAATCTGGCTTTTTTTTTTTTTTTTTTTACGGTTCTTGTATGCAACCCTGTAAGGCACTAGACAATGAATGCTCGTAGCTCCTACCTATCCCCCCTCCTTTCCCAGCTCACTCGTTCTGAAATGTCGTCATACGCATGGCCTTGCGTTTTATGGTGGGGTGGGCAGTAGGTCAAGCTTGAGGGTTGACCTTACGATGGTCAGTGTGTGAACGCCATGCCATGCACATATGGCCTGCGTTTTGTGGAGGCGCAATCTGGATGCTGACATGCCACCAACGGTGATCCGGGGTTTGTGTCACGCTGCAATTGGGCCCGGCGAGAGGGCCAATAGCGTGCTTACAATTCGCGTTCCAGGCATGTGTGACAAGCGCTCGGCAGTTGTAGTAATGCGTACAGCGTGTACTCTGTATGTTCCCGTCTGTTTTATCACCCCCTTGAGTGTTGGTCAGTCGAGTTGATCAGTCGAGGTCTGGCGGTCTCAACCCAGCGATATTCAAGTCGAGAGAGAGGCGGGAATAACCCCGATCACTGTGTTGAAGATCGCAACATCGCGAGGGAATACAAGAAGGATGAATACAAGAAGGATTCCAAAGGTGGGGAGGGCATAGAAGGTGAAGCACGCGACGCAGGTGATGAGAGGGAAGGGACGTCAACGCCGAGGCTCGAGAGGGAGGGTTTTCTTCCTTTTCTTTCTTGATTGTCGTCGAACAGGTCGGGGTTGATGAGATAATCGAAAAAATGGCAAGGATGCGTGCGCGGTTCAGTTCCGGCGAGATGGAATGAGTTATCCCTCTTTCCTGGGTGATTAGTGAACCGTCACACCATGTGCCGTCCGTCCGAGTCTCGCAAGTCTCGTAAGTCTCGCAAGTCTCGTGCTGCCATACAACGAGGAGAAGAGCACAAGAAATCAAAGAGACAAAGAGGACGAGGTCGGAAACTGGCGTTGTGGCGCTGTGGTATCGCAGTCAGCCGGGCGGGCATGCTAAGCCTGGGAGGACTTTTGCTTCCTTACTGGAAGCGGAGGTCGTCTCGGTTTCTGGATTTGAGGAACCTCGGACCTCTTGCCAATCTCTCTTCAGATTAGTAGTAGTCTGATAGTCATCGGCAGGACTTTCTCGGTGTGTATTGATGAGTGAGCAAATGTGTGAGTGTGGATATGTGTTTGTGTGTATCCATCCGTTCCTGTTCGTTCGCGTTCGCCCTCCCAGTTTGTGCATACATGCACGCCTGTCTCCGCGAGGGCGAGAAAGATGCGACATACGCGGACTCGTCGGCTTCATCTGCAAAGGTGCATCGTTTCCAGGCCTGGATTAGTATTCCAATCCAGCGTCTGCTCTCCTTGTTTTCTTCTCATATTCGTTTCTTACCCCATTCGCCACCTTCCCTCCCGTGGCCACCTTTCCGTTCCCGTCTGACGGCGAGTTGGCTCGGTCAGAAAAGTGTTAAAACCATTTTGTCCCAGGCCGCATTGACGACCAGCAGCAGTTTACTCGGTACTACCGTCTTCGCCGCCCATCCACCCCCCCTTTCGCCGCGCGTAAGACCTGTCCCATCCGTGTCGAAAGAACGTTGCTGCCCAGGGAAGAAAAAGGACCCTTTTTTTCTTTTTCTTTTTAACTTTTGGGGGGGGGGGAAGAAAAAGGAAAAGAAAAAAAAAAGTACCGAAAGAAATCCGGAGCCCATCGCCCGCTGCGAAACTTGCCGGATCCGGACTCGGGCGTCCAAGATAATGACCGTCATCAAGATCGAGGCCGTCACGGACCTGCTCTGTCCGTGGTGCTACGTTGGCAAAAAGAACCTCGAACGCGCCATCGCGCAGTACCGCGCCATCGACCCCTCGGCCGAGTTCGAGGTCGTCTGGAAGCCCTTCTACCTGAGCCCGGCCTTGAAGAGCACCGGTTCGTTCTTCTTTACTCGTCGCAGCTCTCCCTCACCCGCCCTACACTCCGCCTGGGCACTACTCAACTCTACCAGCAGCCTCACGTCATGTTCAACCACCTCCATCTCATATACGAAAAACAAAATCAAAATACACCTCTCATCCCATCTCATCCTATCTTGTCCATGAATCCCTAGCTCTCGTACACCGCAAAAAGACTAACCCGTCAAGGCTACGACAAGCGCACCATCTACAAAGCCTACCTCGCCGTATTGTCAGGCGACTTCACCACACACTTGGCCAGGGTAACCTCCGCCTGCGCCGACGCTGGCATATCCCTTAACATCGCCGGCTCCATGGGCAACTCGCGTCAGGCCCACAAGCTCCTCGCCCTTGCCCTGCGCCGGAAAGGCCCGGCCGCCCAGAACCGCTTGCTCGAGACTCTGTTCCGCGGCCACTTCGAGCTGGGGGAGGACATCTCGGACCGCCACTTCCTGCTCGCGGCCGCGACGTCCCACGCTGTGGGGCTCGATAAGGACGATGCGCGGGCCGCGCTGGACGACGATCGCACCGGTAAGGCGGTCGACGAGGATGTACTGGCCGCAAAGCGGGCTGGCATCACTGGCGTGCCGACATTCACGGTCCAAGGAAGGTGGAGGGTCGGCGGGAACCAGGAGCCGGACGTGTTTTTGAGGGTGTTCGAGAAGGTTGACGAGGCATAGCGAGCCGGTTTGGCCACGAAAGCCTTGTTGTCCAAGCCCCCTAGTCGAGTCAGCAGCATTGCGAGTATCAGCATATCACCCATAGCAGAGCGTTGTTGCTGGTTATTGTTTGCATTCAACATATTGGGCGTTTCTTTGCCTTTTTCATATGTCTGATCATATCAGCAAGAATCCTAGACCCCTGCCCCGGCCGTGGCCGAACCGTTTCCGAACCCATCTATAAAACTGGAGGAAAAGCGAAAGAGACAACCTGTCAGATTCGCCAAAGAAACCTCCCCAGTTCCGTGAACGCCTTCCAAATGCATAGCCTCACTGTGAAAAAAGTTGAAACAAGAGAAGGAGGGGCCGCCTCGCTCATCGCTTGACCATGTGGCTGTAGTCCTTAAGGAGATGCTCCATGTGGGTGTTCGTCGTCTTGCCTGTGCGACGCACCGCGCGCTTCTTCTGCTGCTTTTTGGAGTCGATCTTCTTGATGGTGCTGGGGTCGGCGCTGGCAGGCTTCTGGCCAACTGAGACGAGTTTCTTGACAATGTCGTCGGTAGTCGGCACCTCGACAGCGTTCCACATGCGCTTGAACTCGTCGTCGACGTGATGATGGAGCGAGGCGTCGTCGAGCCAAATCGCGCGGGGGTGCTGTTCCTTTTTGGTTTTGACAATGAGAATCTTGTGCTCTCGCTCGAGCTCCATCAACGACTGGTCGCAATCGGGCCAGCCGTCCTTGAGATCCTTGACCGAGGTGCCTTCGGCGTCCTTCTTGCTCTGCAGGTGGCGCAGTAGCGAGATCTTGTCACGGACGCCGGGGATGATGGGGCGGTGGATGTACGTGCCCGTCCTCCACGTCTGCTCCGATAGTTTGGGGTCGGGCGTCCACTGGATGCGAGGATGGCGGCGCATGGCTTCGACCAGCTGCTGCTTGTGCTTGTCGGTGCTGCGGGTCTGCCCCAGGTGATCAAAGATCTCGGTGGCCGTCTTGGACTCGTCCTTGCCCTTCAGCCACTCAAGCGCATACTGCATCTGAGTGAAGACCTCCTGGCCAAAACTAGTGTTCTGCGGTTGCGAGTAGACAATGGCGTTGGGGTCGCGCTTACGCTTGCCCGATGCTGTTGTCTCATTTTTGGAGGCGGTACTGCCGACGGACGGGGATGGCGACGGCGGTGCGAGAGATGGGTTCTTGGACGTCAGCTTGCTCGCGGCGGAGGCCAATGAGCTGCTGAAGGCCGCCTTCTGCTTCTCAAGAAGAGACATGGTGGGCGGAGTGAGATGTCGGAATGTTTGGATTAGTGATTCCGCGATGGGGGCAGGGCAAAGATGCGGAAATAATGATACAGCCGCAACGCGTGGAAGGGCAGGTAGAGGTTTGAGAGACTGTCGAGGGGTGACGAGACGATGACAGTCTTTTCGACAAGTTTTCCCCAGTTTCTCGTGTCCCCTCTTGGTAGTATTGAGAGCTTGTGTAGATCTGACGGAAGACGATAGTGATGCTGTCAAGCTTTCAACGTAGCTCCCCTCCGCAGAGAATAGCAGATGTGGACCAGTTGGTCTCGTTTAAGCGTTCTGGGAGCCTTCACGGTCTCGCAAAATGATCTTGCTGACGGGATCCAATCCACCAATTTATCGAAAGGAAAGTAGGGATATCGAAGGAGGTCTTCCTCGTGCAAGCTGAATTGTCTTGTCCAGCGTCTATAACGATGTTGCCGATGTTAAAGCGACCAGATATCCCAGTCGTCGTCGGCTTATCGAATCGCAGGCGCAGCCCAACGTGTCGACTGACGGTACTGGGGCTGCTACTACCGAAGTGATCGTCGTGGATAACCTTTCCAAAACCTCACAGAGCCCGTCGTTTGCGTTCCGCCTCAGTGCCGTCGTCTCTGCGCCTTGGTCTTCCAGCTTCACCCTCGCGGTCGGTCGATTGTTCGGATCGATTTCGCTCGTGTCCTGCGACTTGATACGTTTCTGCGCCGAACAGGCTGCAAATAGCCGTGTATTCGATGCGCGATCGTGTACGATAGAGACTTCGAGGGTTCACTGTAGAATGGCAGCCTGCTCTTGAGATAAGAAAGAAAGCAGTCCGTTGGATGATGGGTGGTATGCTTGCTGATTCAATTCTCTGGAAACTGGGTGTGTCCAAGATGAGGTACCTGGTGTGGCGCACGGACGGGGCTGGTGAGGTCGGTCGCCAAGCTACGGAACGATTTGGTTGGCTCGGGAGCTGGAGCCTGCCTCATTCCGCTCCCTACCAAAAATCCCGAGGTGGATGGATGGGTGGTCACCGATGGGCTACTTCCGCTTGGGCCACTTGCTGTGGAGAGACACCAGGCTTGATGAAGTGACAAAACAAAACGGCTGCCAAGTGGGTGATGACACCTATAGGGGAAGCGTTACATGTAAACGCGTCGCTTCAATGCGAGGGATTGACCTGCTAAGAGTGGTTTGTGGGCGGGAGGGGGGGATGCATGGGGCATCAACTCTATCCGTACGTGCCCGCAATTGCATGCAGCATGGTGTGTTGGTCTTTGGCAGGGCGGTCCGATTATTATTCACCAACACCCGCGATAAAGAAACTCGGACCATGTGCGAGACGTATGCTTTGGCATTATACCCAGCATCGCGCTGCCTGCCACCCGTATATCTAACACACAAACTAAAAGTCATGACCAGAACATATATTCTATTAAAAGCGTATCATCCCCCGGCAGACTTGGCTCGCCGGTCTCAATTGACCAGCGTGTCCTTCCTGCCGCTGTGAATCAACATCATAAAGCCCCATACAACACCCACCTGCGCCAGCTCATAACACAATCCCGTTCAAACCGCGTTAGCCTTAGGTGACGCGAGGGATATCCACCCCCCCTTGCCTCGTAACGATCGCACTTCTTGAGGATAACGACTTGCGGCTCCGGTCGCGGGCGGCGTGGGCGCGCGTACTCCCAGCTCGCACCCCTTCTCCAGGAGCAACGGGCGATTCGAGCTGCACCCCCAGCATACTTGAAAAACAGTGACAACGACCGGCACATTATGCGGACGCCTGCTGCTGCTGTTGCTGGTACTGGTAGGCGACGTAGGCAAGGACGCCGCCGATAAGGAGAACGGCATAGAGGCCGATGCCAAAGCCGGCGCTCTCGGTGGTGCTGGCTGAGCTGGCGACGGGGGTCTGCTTCTTAGGGGAAGGGTCTCCGGGCTAGAACGAGAGAAAACACGAGAGAAAGTTAGCAAATGTCATTCTGTAATGGATAAATCATGGCGGCGACGGCGCGCAAGCACTCAAATGGGTAGGGAAGAGGGATGTTGGTGGGAACTCACCTGGCGCTTCAGGTCGCCGATAAGCAGCTGCTCCAGGGTCTCGCGGGCCTCATCGCTGTGGCCGACATCCTCGAACGCCTCGGTGGCATCCTGACCGCCTACGTCGAGAAGAACCTCCTCACCACCGCTGTGCGAAGAAGACAATGGTCAGCCCAGGTCACGATGTGGAGGATAAGAGCTTGGGGAAACTCCAAGCATGGCACGGCGCGGCCCGACGTGGGAAGGGCGAGACGTACGGGTGCTCGTCGACGAACTTGGTGCAGTCATAGATCTTGTCGTGGATCACCATGAAGAGGTCCTTCTTGGTGTTGTGCTCGGCAACATCCTGGTAGGTAAGTTCGACGCCCATTGTGACAGAGTTCCGGTGACGACTGAGGGTTTTCGGTGATTAAACGTGACTCTTTTTCGGCGTCTTGGTTTGTTGGGGGTTTGCGGGCTGGGCTCGGATTCGGGACTGAACTCGAGTTAGGGTTTACGCGAAGAACAAGTTGCGAAGACTTTCAAAATGGGGGGCAGACGGTGGTGGGCGGAAAGGACCTTTTTTTCTTCTCTTGCTGGAGTAGTGGCTGTAAAGGGGAGTTGGTGCAAATAGGATTCGGATGTGAAGGAAGTCTCCCGGATGTTGTTGAGCCCGTTTGTACGGATACACGCACTTTACCGCGGGTCCCAGAAAAATTTGGGGGAGGCCGCACTGCACTGGACGGCTGACAGCTGATGAAAGCTTCCTCGCCAGGTGCTAATGTGGACTGTGGATACAATGGGCGCAGCTTGGGGGGAAAGATACCGGTGGTCCGCTCAGGGGGGGGGATGTTCGAGCCAATAGGAGAAACGCAAATTAGTGTGCCGCTGTCGTGATTCGCTAGATAGACGGGCTGGGCTCTTTAAGGAGAAAAGAGGGCGCGATTTTAGGGGCCAATTTGAAGGTCAGACAGGACTCGGTGAATAAGGAACCTACCGACCTACCTAGGTTGGGAGGGACCCCTCACCCTGTGTGCCCGATATTGGAGAGACACTGACAGATGGCCGTGGATTGAATCGGAATGCTGAGTAGTGCCGGCGGCCCTTTCGGCATCGCATTCGGATACTGGCACCCCAGAGTACTGGCACAGGCACTGGCACTGTCGCCATCACAATATTATTTCTGGGCACGGTACAACCTCGAAATGCCTAGGCAAACCAGCCCAAACAGCCACGTCTCCTCCTCCTCTCCCCCGCCCGTTGAGACTCGAAGACACGGTCTCGAGTCAGGGCCTCTCTCGTTACATGACCGCTGGCCGGTGACATTAAACTCCCCGCGACGAACAGAAAAGACAGGCTAGCCGTTTCGAAACGGGGCATGCCCCCTCGCTCCTCGACCGCCGGGTTTCTGTCGGTGTCCGGGACTTGGGAGTCTGGGAATTCCTTCTCGAGGTGTGGGAGGGGAAGCATTGTCACTCTATCTATACCTGGTACGCAAACGAATCTGCAGCTCTCTCACACTATTCCCGCCCTGCCGAGTCTCTTGCAAACCTGCAGCTTGGTCTCCAGTATTTCGTGTTCGTATCCTCAACCACCGCCAATCCCCAGGCACTCCACGGGCTCGACGACAACCCGACTGCAACATCGATGGGCCTGCTTCCCACTGCCGCTGGCCTGTTTGTGTGTGGTGAGGGGAACCTGGTGCAGGCGCGCACCCGCAACGGAATGTCGTCGTGCTCCAATTCCGTCGGGATAGAGAGTCAGTACAGAGTATCTGTACCTACCCACCCACCTTCAGTCTTGCCAGTCCGTAGGGTCCTCGCGGATTTTAGTACGCAATAATACACTTTGACCCCCCTGCCCCCCCACCCCCTTTGCCCGCATCCTCGTGGGCTGCAGCGCCGTTGCAAAGTCCGGATTCAACGGACCACACGGGGAGTTGTTAACTCTCAACGGACAGTTGTGTATGGGTACTTGTCGTTCGGCGAATGTAATCCTCTATCCTGCCTGCCCGAGACCAAAACACACAAAGCCACCCGATATTTGCACCAGCTGGCAACCTCGTCCCGCATCCCTCCGCCTGTCGTCAATCTCAGGATGATGTTCAGTGCGGTCTTGGGGATTGTGATATCAGTCCCACACCAGATAAAAGGCGGGGTACGCGCGGGGCACAGAGGTCCAACAGTTTATAACAACTTGTCTATCTACTCCATCTACGTGTAGCAAGTTGTTAAAGCTTCTGGTGCCGCGTTACACTGCCTGATTGGGTAATTTTGGCCGGCCTGCCCGTTTCCTCCGGCAGACGCATCAAGGAAACGCATGTGCTCCTTACTTGGGGCTGAAGCCGCCATATGCGCCTCGCTTTCCATCGGGACTGTCACCAACTCGGATCTCGTCATGTATGCTTTAAAAAAACGTTCAACCATTCCAAGCGTGCAGGCTCAGCACCCAAAAGCACACGGCTCTAACTATGGCCATCTCCAGAGAAGTTCCGCGCCTTCCTCTCACGTTTTCAGCTCATCGTCTCGCGCCGCCACCGATATCCTGGCCCAGCCTGTACGACGTGATCTTGTCCCACTCAATCTTCTGTCTCGTCACGGGCAGCTGCCGTCTCAAGCCCTTGAACGCGCCCTCGCTCAGGTTCGTGAACCCCCTGTTGAGCTCCTCCTGGTACTTCTTCTCCGACGTCGAGATCTCCTTGACAATGCCGGCTCCCGTGCCAGACGAGACCGAAGCCTGCGAGGGCCGGTTGGTGAGCAGCCGAACGTTGCCATCCTCGTAGTAGTGCACGTCGACCTTGATGGAACCCTCGAGGCTCGATGAGGCAGGGTCGAATATGTAGAGGGATCGCCAGCGACCGTTCCTGGACACTATCAGTTTACCGAAAAAGAGCGAGACCCGCGTGGACATACCAGAAGTTGTTGGGAGAGTATTTGTTCGAAACAATGACAACTGCAACCTGGGTGTCGTTCGCCGTAGGGTAGACGCCGTACGCGGCGTTCGGGAAGTGCTCCTGGACGTAGGGACCAAGACTCTTCAAGGTCAACTTGCTGCAAAGCTTTTAGCCCCCATCGTGACTCCATTCGTCCCCACTGAACCTACATCAACTCCGCGTTTGCGCTCTCCAGCACGTAGCTCTGCACGTTGCTGGCCTTCTGTGTAGTGTGGTCGAAGGAGAAGCTCGTTGAGCTTTCGACGTCAAAGTACTGGCCATCCCCGAGCGAGCTGTGGGAGCTGATGATGACCTGAAACAACTCTTTAGCGTCCGATACCTCCCGATGACCGAGTTGAACTGACCTGCTGGCTTCCACCCGGCAGCTTCACCGTGACGAACTGCTCCTCGTTGTACTTCTCAGACGCCGGCTCGAGGCTGGAGACAATATCGGGATCCGAAACGGTGAGCGACTTGATGTCTTTGTCAGATTAGTATCGATCGATACGGATTCTCGAGAATGGGTCGTGGATGATCGGCCGTGTTTGTACCTGCAATGACATCTGCGAGCTTCAATCAGGTCAGCTTCAGGGGCGTTGCATGTAGGGACGAGTAGACCGACCTCGCCTGGGGGGGCTCCCTCCACGAAGGAGGACACGGTCTCGACTTGGGACATTGTGGAAAAGCTTGCAGGAGCGAAGGTGCAGTCGATCGAGCAGCAGTTCGGCGTTGAACGGCGGTAATGCGGATGCGGATGCAGATGCGATGCGGCTGCGATGTCGAGCTGTCTGTTGCTGCTACCGACATTGAAACTTAATGCGGGGCAGTCGGAGGCGGAACAGGGGAGGTACGATTGGCTGGGAACGGGGCTAAATTGTTAGCACTTGACCTCGGCCTCAAGCCGAATGAAGCGGGGCCATTGGGTACTGTCTCATCACGAAAGCTCTAGGTATATAATAACCAGGACTCAAAATCATCCAGCTGGCTTCTACATTTTGCATGTCTACTGACCACAGACAACCGAAGATGCAGATGGTCCGCCTTGTCGTCAAGGGTATGTACTAAATTTCGGCATATTTCCCTTCAGCCTTTTCGAATACTCCTTATCCACCGGCAACAACTCCAATCTCAGTAGTCCAGCACTTTCTTGATGTTGTCGTAAACCCCTTATGCAAGTTAGCGCCACGCATTGCTACTGGCGAGATGGGATCATCAAACTTACTTGCAACGTCCGGAATGTTGAACTTCTCGTACAGCAACGGCGAGTGAATGCTCCATCCCGCAACTCTTGCGACCGGTGCTTCCAGTCTCAAGAATGTGTCAGGGTCTTCCTGAATAGTGGCGGCAACCTCGGCTCCGATGCCAGCATTCACCATCGCTTCGTGCACCACAATACAGTGGCCGGTCTTCCGCACGCTCTTGAAGACCGTCTCCTTGTCCCAGGGGTACAGCGTCCTCAGGTCAATGAGCTCGACGGAGATGCCCAGATCTTCTTCAGCCCGCTGGATGGCCGACATGCAGGTGTACAGAGGCTGTCCGTACGAGATAATTGTAACATCCTTGCCCTCCTTAAGAACCTCCGCCTTGGACAGAGGCAGCGTGTATGCTCCCGCGGGAACCTGTTCAACGGCCGCTCTATACAAGATCTTGGGCTCCATAAATATGCACGGGTCGTTGCTGCGGATGGCTGATAGTAGGAGACCCTTGGCCTGGAGAGGAGACCTGGGCATGATCACTCGCAATCCGGGGATGTGAGTGAACAGACTCTCGGGCGATTGGGAGTGGTACATCGCGCCGTGGCCGACGCCGCCGCAGGGCATCCGAACAGTCAATCCGCCCACGCTGCGTCCGCATGCTCCGTCCCTGTACCGGTACTTGGCAGCTTCGTTGACCAGTTGGTCGAAAGCCGGATAGACGTAGTCGGCGAACTGAATCTCCGCGACGGGTCGCATTCCCTCCGCCGCCGCCCCAATGGCAAACCCCATGATACCCTGTTCTGTGAGAGGCGTGTTGAAGATGCGATCGGCACCGTATGTCTCGGCCAGCTTCATCGTGCACCTGAAGACTCCGCCGAAGGCTA
This sequence comes from Colletotrichum shisoi, assembly GCA_006783085.1. Lineage (NCBI taxonomy): Eukaryota > Fungi > Ascomycota > Sordariomycetes > Glomerellales > Glomerellaceae > Colletotrichum > Colletotrichum shisoi. The sequence goes on along the minus strand of PUHP01000142.1, from coordinate 9,848 downwards.
CGTCTTCGCCAAACACCATGACTGAATCGTCCTCGGCCAACGCGATCGAGAGGGCGTCATTGATGGCCTGGAACAGGTTCATCTTCTTCGTCGTGCCATTGCGCACTTCGGCCGGAAGCTCTGTTGTGCCAAGGGCCGCCTGAGAAGAATGTGCGAGTAATGAGGTCGTCGCGTAGTCGACGGGGATGTTGAGCTTCGCATTGGGCGGGTGTGTCGAGTAAAGCCGAGAGACGGCAAGGGGAAGCTGTGCCGATGCTGACGGCGCCAGCGCTCGCCGCAATGGACGTATTGAAATCGACGACCTCATTGTGGGTGATGGAAAAGATTGGGAGAAAGTAAACCGTTACGAAGGGTCAATTCCTAGATTGCAAGAGTGTCAGAGATGAAGAAAGTGAGGACGATCGGCCAGGCGAGGGGGACGACTCTCGTCCTAACCCGAGGGATGGCGGGTGGTGTAAATCAATGCTCGGCTTGCGCCGGCGTTCGCGGGGTTGTAGCGGCCCCTGCATACCACAGACCCCGGTAGCCACTTTACGCCCTGATAAGGCGGGCCGCTGCTGATTGCTGCCCTGCCAACAGCCGAGCTGCCAATGCACGTCCAAAACAAGGCAGGGGAATTAGATACGATCTTGGTACCCTTGGCGTCACCGTCGACGTATTCGTATCTACCACAGAACCGCATGCCCTACTCCTGGAATGTTAGCCGAATCGCAAACATTCCAGTGCAACGGCGACTAGCCCTTACAAGGACGACCTCTGACGAATATGGCGCCCGGTGAATCCTCCAGACCGTCGTCGCATCGGCCACGAGACTCATCGGGTAGGAAACACCACAAAAAACGACGATCCAATGCGCAGGGACCCCGACGACCAGCCACGGAGTCGGGCGAGAGCAGAGACGAGAGAAGGTCGCAGACGCTGTCCGCCGACGCTCTGGCGGCGCTGAACCACGAAAACACAAAGAGGAGAAAGCGAAGGGAGTCGCGGGACCCAGAGCGAGACGCAGAGAGGGCTGCCGAACGAGCGGAGAGGAGAAGGGCGCGACGCGAACAACAGTACAGAGATGCCCCAAGGGAACGTCCGAGTAGGGCGGATCGGGAAGAGGACAGGGAAGCCGTCTACGAAAAGCCGAGGAGGGATCACAAGAGCAGGAAGAGGCGAGTGGTGAGCGGCGCGGTGATGGAGGAGGGACGCTCGCGCGGCCACCTGCGAGGCGGCGGCTGGAGCAGTTCCAACAACAGCCTCGAGAAGGAGTACCTGATGGACAACCCCACACAGCCCGTGAAGAAGCGGAAGAAACTCTGTGAGTTTTCCGAATGAGAGTGCGCGGGCGACAGAACTAACCTCGACAGGGATCTGCCTCGGCATATCGCTGGTTCTTCTCATCATCATTATTGTAGTAGCGGTGGTGGTCAGCAAGAACAACACAAACAAGAACAGCCCGTCAAAGACCACGCTCGATGATGGCGACAAAGACAGCGTGCCGATGAAGTGGCGCGGCACATATCTCGACCCGTGGTCCTGGCAGGACACGACAGATTTCAACGTGACCTTTACCGAGGAAATGGTCGGCGACCTGCCCGTCATGGGCCTGTACACCGACTGGGACGATTCGAAGCGGGCCAACGACAAGGTGCCCGCCCTCAAAGACTCATGGGGATCATATGGGTCACGACCTGCCCGCGGGGTGAACGTCGGCGGGTGGCTCAACCTCGAGCCCTTCATCACGCCCTCACTTTTCGACTATGACTCGCGGCTGGGCATCATCGACGAGTATACGCTCTGCAACCACCTCGGCACTCGGAAGACGGCCGAGGTGCTCGAGAAACACTACGCGACGTTCGCGACGGAATCGACGTTTAAGGAAATCGCCGACGCCGGCCTCGACCACGTCCGTATTCCCTTCAACTACTGGGCCATCGAGGTCTACGATGGCGACCCGTACCTCTTCCGCACCTCCTGGCGCTACCTCCTCCGCGGGATCGAGTGGGCTCGCAAGTATGGACTCAGGGTCAACTTGGACGTCCACGGCCTCCCGGGCAGCCAGAACGGATGGAACCACTCAGGCCGTCAGGGGTCGATCGGGTGGCTCAACGGCACCGACGGCGCGACGAATGCGCAGCGCAGCCTCGACATGCACGACCGGCTGTCCAAGTTCTTCGCGCAGGACCGGTACAAGAACATCATTGCCTTCTATGGGCTGGCCAACGAGCCGCGTAACGTGGACCTGAACAATGCGGACGTGGTGGCGTGGACGGAGAAGGCGTACAAGCTGGTCAAGAGCAACGGAATCGGCGGCATCGTCGTGTTCGGCGACGGGTTCATGGGCCTGCACAACTGGCAGGGCAAGCTGACGGGGTACAGCGACCTGGCGCTCGACGTGCACCAGTACGTCATCTTCAACACGGACCAGATCGTGTACACGCACAAGAAGAAGGTCGAGTACGCGTGCAGCGGGTGGACGGAGCAGACGGAGCAGTCGATGGACACGTCGACGGGGTACGGGCCGACGCTCTTCGCCGAGTGGTCGCAGGCCGATACGGACTGCGCCAAGCACCTCACCAACGTCGGCTGGGGCAACCGGTGGACGGGCACATACAACACGGGCAACGCGACGACGTCGATCCTGGAGCCGCGGTGCCCCACCGAGGACGGCAGATGCGACTGCGACGCGGCCAACGGCGACGCCAAGGGGTTTAGCAGCGACTACAAGAAGTTCCTGCAGATGTTCGCCGAGGCGCAGATGCACTCGTTCGAGAAGGGGTGGGGGTGGTGGTACTGGACGTGGGATACGGAGAGCGCGCCGTTGTGGAGCTACAAGAAGGGCCTCGAGGCCGGCATCCTGCCGGCCAAAGCGTATGACCGGGATTTCGACTGCTCCGGGACCGTGCCGGATTTCAGCAGCCTGCCCGAGTTTTACCGGGTTTGAGGGCGGGGAGTTCCGGAGGTCCGAAGGTCCGGCCGGCGGCGACTGGTGGATGACCGGTGGACGACATGAAGACGACATGCGAGGTTAACTCCTTCCTTTTCAGCATGCGGTCCGGCGTTTTTTTTTTTTTAGGGGCCCAGCCACTGTTTTTTTCTCCGGTTCAATAAACCATAGATCTAGAAGACTGACGGGCGACGATTTATCTTGTACGAAGGAAACATGGAAAGTCACGTATGACGGCAATGCGCTGAAGGATATCTACATGGCGGTACAACGGGTGGGGTAGATAGATAGATAGTGCAACGATGAGAATGTTTACATATATCAGAATTTCCCAGCCGGCCTGTCTGAGAAATCCCAACTGAACGGATACCAGAGACCGTACCGGGATTTCCTGGAATGGATCCAAGATCATCGACCAAAGTCACCGAGTCGACGCGTGTCTAGGGTCTTTTGATGTTAGGGAAGTATCCACGGACGCGAACCCGCCAGTCTGGGCGCCCACGGCACCTGGCGCGGCGACTAGCAACGGCCCCGAATGGCGAATGGGTGCCGGGACACCGAGATATCGGGATGTAGGGACTCGGAAGCTGCTCAGGAAGAACAAAACGACACAGAGAAAGAAAAAAAAAGGAGAGAGAGAGAAGCACAGGCAGACTGTGACGGCGGCGCGGGAACGATGGCCGACCGAGCCCTCGCGGTTTCGGCACTTTGGAGTAGAAGCGAGGTGACAATCCGGATTCCCAGAGTCCCGAAAGAGGGTTCGGGTCCGCAGCGGGGATGAGGCCCCTTTCCTTTTTGGACTCTCCTGCCGGTGGGTCGCGTACCGCAACAAGCTGGTTCTTACTATGTATGATTGTTAAACCAAGAATTCTGATGAGAAAGGGTGATTGCAAGGAAAAGAAGAACGAGAAGGGGGGAGGGGGGGTGACCACCCCCAATAACAGAGTTGCCAGGAGAACAATCTTTCTTTGGCCCCTTGACTCTGCATAACCCGAGTAACAGACGCCTTCCCCCCCACCCGGGACCCAGATGCCGAGGGTCCCCCGGTTGTGTCAGCGATCTTCCGACGTCATGTCAGTGGCGGTTTATTCCCGAACAGGCCCCTCTCCCTGCTCCCGACCGGGCTCTCCCATTAGCATCAGTGCTCGCTAACGAGTGGCATGGGACGAATTTTCGAACGAACCGCCCTTTCAAGAGCCTTCTCGCCGGTGTTCCCCGATGGCACTGTCATGTCATTGATACAGGACGCCATCGCTCTAGTGGCTCCTCATGACTTGCATTCTCTGCGCATCCCACCTGACATCCGCTGCCATGACGAGACACATCCCTCATTCCCTAATCCGGGGTGCAGTTCTGCCAAACAGCCAACCGCGTTGAAGGGCTGAATAAGCAATCAGTAAAGACGTGATTGTACAGATACGCAATGGGAGGGGAAATTGCCGACCAGGAACGGGATGCGCCGCCCGCTAGCACCACTTGCCATGCTCGTCGTTGACTAATACCCGCGTGGATGAATGTGCGCGATGGGTGTTTGTGACGACTTCCCTACCCACCCGCCTCTGCAGTGCTTTGCCTTGCCTGTATGTCTGGAAGAATGCAAAAAGGGACCCCTCCCACCTCGTTTTCATGCCGTTCCACTGAGAAGAAACAGCTGCGCTACGATGAGAAAAGGGACCCGTTGCTACGACCTCCGATTACACGCGACCCAAAGCAGACAAGCACAGGCGGCATGCCCAGCGACTAGCTGATCTGATCCTGATCCTATCACGGTCCCCCACAAGGCCTGCTGGAACTCGGAAGCAGGGCCCGCACAGCGGAACACCCGTACAAAAACTCACAGTACCCGACATCCGCGATCCGTCCAGTCGAAAATTACCATCCTTGGTGCTCGGTGTGTTTTTCAAGCGGCTGAAATAATCGACGAGAGACGGAGGAAGACATAATTTTGTCTCCCTCACCATTGGAGAAAATATCATGTCGGACGACGTCGAAAAGGCCGAGAGTCGCTCATCCAACCCCGACTATGACAGCGCCACGACCCACGAGGAATCGGGCTTCGAGCCGATCCGCACGGGCGGTGCCCGCGGTGGCTCACGGCCGCTCCGCGAGTCGCGCTCCCTCAGCCGGACGCGGTCGCACAACGGCTACAGCTGCGACGACTATCTACAGAGCGACGACAATCCGCCGAGGCGGGAATCGGAGAGAAAGGAAGAGGAGGACCCCTACGAGGTGGCCTCCGAAGGCGGCGACAGCGACCCCATGAGCCCCCGCAGCCTGAGCAGCTTCAGGAAGTGGCTCATTGTGTCGATTGTGTCGTGCGCCAGTTTTTGCGTGTAAGTGAAATAATTCGTTTTGTTGAAGGGAGGGTTGGAGAGACCAGAGAGAAAGAAGAAGAAAAAGAAGAAGAAAAAGAAGAAGCGGAAGAAGACCAAACAGAAGAGAAAGAAAAAGGGGGGGGGGTGTTGACGCGTGGCACAGCACCGCTGCAAGTTCCATCTACACATCAACATACGCCCAGATGGATGCAGAGTTCGGCAACTCCCGTATCGTAGGCACGCTCGGGCTGTCGGTCTTCGTCCTAGGCATCAGCCTGGGCCCCATGTTTCTGAGCCCGCTCAGCGAGTTCTACGGCCGCCGGCCTATCTACATCGTTTCCTGGTCCATGTACGTTGTCTGGATCATCCCGTCGGCCGTCGCCAAGAACATCGCGACCATGATCGTCGCCCGCTTCCTCGACGGCCTGTCAGGCAGTGCCTTCTTGGCCGTGTCCGGTGGCACCGTCAGTGACCTGTTCGCCCGCCATGAGCTCCAAGCCCCGATGCTCATGTACTCGCTCGCCCCCTTCATCGGGCCCTGCATCGGCCCGCTGATTGGCGGCTTCGTCAACTACAACGCCAACTGGAGATGGACCTACTACGTGATGATCATCTGGGCCTTTGCGCTGCTGGTCGCCATCGGCGTCTTCGTGCCCGAGACTTATCGTGAGTTGGCTCGTGGAGGGTGCGCCCCTCTTAGTTTCGCTCCTGACGGCTGACGTGTGCGCGGTACAGATCCGATCGTCCTTCGAAGCAAGGCACGCAAGATGCGAAAAGAGACAGGTGACGAGCGCTGGAAGGCCCCTGTCGAGAAGTCGACAAAGTCCGTCATCAAGACCATCGGCATCTCGCTCAAGCGCCCCTTCCAGCTGCTCTTCTTCGAGCCCATGGTCCTTAGCCTCGACATCTTCTCCGCTATTCTCCTGGGCATCTTGTATCTCTTCTTCGGCGCGTTCCCGCTCGTCTTCACCAACATCCACGGCTTCAACTTGTGGCAAGTTGGCCTGACCTTCCTGGGCATCCTCGTTGGCATGTTCCTTGCCGCCGCGACCGACCCCCTTTGGCACCACATCCGCAGTCAGCTTATGGCCCATCTGGAAAAGGAGACCGGCGTCGAGGGAGCCAGCGAGCCAGAGTTCCGCCTTCCGCCAGTCATCTGCGGCGCCTTCCTGTGCCCCATTGGCATCCTCTGGTTCGGATGGAGTCTTGATGTACATTGGATCATGCCTGTTATTGGATCCGCCATTTTTGGAGCAGGGTAAGTCAACATCTCCCTTCGCACAGCATCGCAAGCATCGCAAGCATGACCCAAAGTTGGAAAAAGGCCCGTGGTTCCGCAGCGTCCGCATCGTGCTGCCGTGACAAGACATGCGCCGTGACTGCGTCAGGCTGGCTTCTGCAGGTTCATGTGTGCTGGCGTATGCCCTCGGCCGTTGGGCAGTATTTGTCAGGCCCTTACGGACCGTGGTTGTGGTGGTGCTGTCGTTCTTGTTGCTATTCCCAACTTGTGCACAGGACATGCAGCTGACCGCCTCGATGTGTCACAGAACCCTCCTCGTCTTTACTGGCATCTTTACATTTCTTGTAAGAGTGGTCACCCGCCCTCGGCCCAGCTGGCCAGCTCCCCGCCTGTGGCGTTCCAGGGGTTTGGAATCAGACTCAGGACCGGGAGTTCCACGGCAGAACAGTGTGCTAATGTCGGGGCTTACAGGTCGATGCTTATCCTTTGTACGCCGCCTCGTCCCTCGCGAGTAACGCATTTGTGCGATGCATGTTTGCTGGTGAGTGACCCCGTGGCACCAGTCCTCATAACCACCCTGTCGGGTGGTGTCGTGTCTTGTTCGATGCTGATTTTTGGATGCCTTGGAAAGCTGCTTTCCCTTTATTCGGAACTCAAATGTACACGAAACTCGGATATTCCTGGGCTTCGTCTCTGCTCGCTTTCTTGACGGTGGCCATGGTGCCGTTTCCTTTCATCTTCTTCAAGTACGGCAAGAGGATCCGGGGTCGCAGTCGGTTTGCCACGCGTGCCTAATTAGGAAGCGCGCCGAAGTTGACGAGGCGCGGTCGGACGTTGGCGAGCGGGCCGAAGCGACGAGAGATTCAGCGACAGCGGGCGACGGATCAGACAAGAACGGCACCGCACAGACTTTCCACCTTGGCGTGGAGGGCCAACAGAGGCTCGCTGGTTCTGGAATCCTGGATGGTCGACGGACTATTCGTGTTGTCACACGCAGCCTCGTTCCAGCTGCTGTTGGTACACCCGCATAGTATGCACGTTCCTGACCCAGATGGCCGAGGCGGAATGCTGCCCGGCGTTCATGGATGGGAAGTAAGTGGAGAGCATGCACAGCAGCCGCGGCTGTTGATCGCGGCGATCGTCATGAGGTGACGGCAGTAGCCGTCTGCAAGAGGCCAGAAGTCAGAAGCCCAGACCGTCGATGGTTGCAGGGGATTTATCAGGCAGCCATACCGACATGGCGAAAGGGGGGGGGGGAGTTAAAGCAACGCAGGCGACGCCGCGCATCGAATCTGCCAATGACAAACGAGAAGCTTTGGATGGGCTTTGTGCCCACATGCAACGAGATATCCCTAGTGGCTGCTGGAGTGCAGAAGTACCTACAGACAGACCGAAGCTCGGTACGTCGGCTAGACCAATGTTAATGCAATGATACCACACTGGCCGGTCAGAGAGAGCTTGAGCGGACAGTGCCTGAGCTGCACATCCAGATAATGAAGTGAAGCTGGCGTTGGTGCATGCCACCATTCTATGTCGGCCCTTGACTTGGCTCTACCTAGCTGGACGGGCGGGCATGGAGATCGTTTTAGATCTCATATGCAGCGGCGGCGCAGTGGAAATGCTTGATGTGCAACGGAGTGGCTCGCAAGTGACTCATTAACGTAATGCCGTGCGACTGACTGGGTTGGGCGATGTTGATGTAAGAACAAGACATGAGCATCCCATCCCAAAATGTCGATGTGAGCTGACGAGGCAGCCAGAGAGGCGAGCGAGATTGATGTTGTTAATGTTTGGTTCCGGATTTGACAAGAATTGAAGAGGTTGACATAAGAGCAACAGGGCTGGTCGTTCGTGGGTGAGGTGAATTGGATAAGAAACAAGATGTGGTCTGGCCAACCTGGCCCACGTTCATGATGGGAAATGCATGCCAGTCCGAATTGACCACTTTTTCGCTGGCAGAATCACAAATCGTGGACCCGTCAGCATTCGAATACCTCGACGTTGCCGTTGCTGTCGCTAGCCTGCTGCTTAAATTAAAGCTATTTAGACCCTATATAAACTACTATTTAGTACTAATTGTTAACTTACCCTATTGTTACTGTTTACAACTTGACGCTGTCTTAAAACGCGACGCAGACCTTAGAGGAGGCGTACGCAAGCACTAGAAAGCTGTTTGAGATCACAATTAGCATACAAAGCCTGCAAAGCCTGCAAAGCCTGCAATACCCTTATCCTTATTATCTCTATTGTATCTATTACTACTGCTAGCTAATCAAACCAAATATCAGGCTGTTAATTAAATATTAGACTATTAATTAAATATAATACTAATAATAGTACTAACGCTAGATAAAGATAAGTAAAGGAAGATAGCGTAGATATTAATGTTAATAAAGAAGATAAATAATAAGGTAGCTACTTAGATAAAGTACTCTATCTAAACTATAAGATAGTAGCGATGTTAATATAAAGTAACTAGGTAGGCAAAGAGATACCTTATTATAAGGTATAGTTAGATAAAGCTAGAGATCTAGTAGCTTTATAAGCTATTAGAGCTTCTAGCGTATTGTAACAACCTTACCCTTAATAAGATAAATGATTTCCTATTTAAGTAGTTTAGTATAACCCTCTATAAGTTAAATCTTAGTAGGTAACTTAAAGCTGTTAGTTAGACGTTAAAAAAGATCTATCTAATTACTACCTAATAAGATAAAGATCTTCGGCATACCTACTTATATTATATACAAAGGTATAGCCTATAGTAGGTTATATTTGTTAATAAGTCTAGTGTTAATAAGCATACTAGCGCGTGAAGGACGGGATAGGCGCTGAAAGGTCTTAAAGCCTATTAAAAGACTGTACTTAGGCGAGGGCAACGCTATTAGATCTTACTAGCCCTTGCCTTTAACAGTATTATTAACGTTATAATATACCTAGGGATAACAAATAGTAATAGCTTCTTTGCGTGGATATTATAGGGCTTATTACTAAAGTATACTGCCTTTCCTACGCTAAAGTTAGTTATTATTATAGATAACATAAGCTTCTATTACTAATAAGATATTAAGAAGGTATGTAACGCTACTAGCGTTATACTTAAGTTTCTTCCTCTATACTTACTAGACTTTAACCTAATTAAGGCGTTTTTTAGCGACCTAAAGAGGTTATTCTAACAGTAATATACTATATAGAATTAAGATAAGACTAATAAGTAAGATTTTAAGGACCTATTAGTAGATTGCGTAGTAGAGGTTGGATAAGGGGTAAGGCAAATAGAGGGCTACTTTTAGTACTCCTTTCTTAATTTTAAAGGTATAGAGAGGATTTTTAATAACCTTATTGTTGCGTAGGATATAGAGAT
>PUHP01000141.1:8397-33883 GCA_006783085.1 Colletotrichum shisoi | reverse complement strand
CGCAGGACCTGCGGCCTTTTTGGTAGGGTTCGGTGAGTAGTCTCGGATGGGGTTGGAAAAGGAATCGGAAAAAAGAGGTCGAAAGTTCTTGGTCGGCTCCGGGTGTGTTGGATGTGAAAAGAGGCGGCAGAGTCTTAAAGAGCCGAGCAGAAAAAAAGGCACGAGGCAGGAGCAAGTCAATACCTCCTGGCTGTGGAATTCTGCAGCAATAATGGCGAGGAAAGAGCGCCTGTCGCCGATGCCTTCTTCTTCTTCTTCTTCTTTTTTCGGTGGTCTAAATGAGGTAAGATATGACTTGACGTCTTTCGACAAAAGGTCTGAAGAAGCTTTGTGTAGGGGATGTTGGTACGAGAACGACCTTGATTTGATCCTTAGCACTCGAGTACGAGTAACGCCCAGGCAGCTCTCAGAATTCTTCCAGAGACCGGATCTATCATAACAGCCCTATTGATAACTCCTTGGAAACGTACACACATTTTGTCCCCCGGATGTCTACAGCCGTGGCCCCCACCTCGTCATATCATTGTTCGGCAATACCATAGCAAGTGTTTCCCAAGCGCGCTTCCAGCATACTAGCTACTCGACAAAGACTCTAACTCAATGACATCAAATACGTCGTCATCGTCAAACATACCGTCTTCGTCATCTGGTCTAACCTCACTGCCACCGACCTCTTCTCCGCCACCTCCATTTTCGATAGCTTCCATACGCAAGATGAACTCCTCTCGAAGCCGGATGAGGTAGCTCCTCAACGAATCCTCGTCCAACTCGGAATCACTGGCTTGCCTCAGCTGCCCGTGGAGATTGAGTATAAGTTTGCGTCGGTTGAGCATCTTCCTTGCTTCAGACCCCTGCTTATTTCGTTCTCTCTTCTGACGTAACGAAACGGCGACTTGTTCCGCCACCTCGAGAAACCTTTTTGGGAAACCCATGGCTTTTGCAAGCGTGATACCGTACAACAGCTCCCTGTTCTTGCCAGACTCTACTTTGTAGAGCATCGTCATCTTGGGCACGTCGTCAGCCGTTGTCGAAACCTGTGTGACGAGGTGAAGATTCAGCACTTCGGGACGATCGGCAAGAATATCAGCTGCCTTGATGTCAGTTGTGAGCGAAACCCACCAGTAAGGAGTTGGAGTTCCGTTACCCAGTTCTGTGAAGTGTGTCGCGAACCACACGAGTGCGCGACTTTGGATAAGGGCTTCGGCCATGGCAATTGAAATAGCGAGCCCGTCCCGGGTGCTTGTGCCTCGGCCAAGCTCATCGATGATGACAATACTTCTGTCGGTGACATTGCTGACAACCGTCAGAAAAAGTCCCATGTGTTGCTTAGACGAAGACGAACCTAAGAATGAAAGCCATCTCCCGCATTTCCAGGGAAAACGTCGACATGTTGGTCTCAATGTGATCGTCTGTCGTGACCCGCGCAAAGATGTTGTGGACGACAGGAAAACTGGCAAACTCGGCTGGCACGAAACAACCAACCTGAGCCATGATCTGGAGCAAGGCAATGCTTCTGATGTACGTGGTTTTTCCACTCATGTTGCATCCGGTGACAACGTGGAAGCGATACTCCTCGGTGGCGTAGTAGTCGTTGGGGACGAATGGGCTTCTTGAAGTCTGGTTTTCTATCAGATCAGGACCGATTAAGCTAGTAGGTGGTCAAACCTTGTCCAGAATTGGATGTCTGGCCGATTTGAGGGCCAGAGTTTCTGAAATCTCGGGTCTCTTCCAGTCGTGGACGGAACTTGCGTGCGCGAATGATGCAATCATGTCGAGAAGAGCGATGCTGTCACAGACGCGATATAGTGGCTGCAACTGGGTTCGAACACTGTCAATGAGGTCCTGGATCACTTTGTCGCTCAGCATTACCACTTCAGCGACAGAATCGGTGATTCTCTGGTTGAGTTTCTTGAGTCGCATCGTCAAACATTCGATGTGGGGGCCTTTTCGTGTCTGATTGACAAGCACCGAAGGTATTTGCCGGTCCTCAAAGTCCACAGCCCGTAGCCGTATCCAATACTTGCGACTCGTGTCATACCGGAGGTCGGCTCCGATGCCGTATTCCTCTGCAAATGGAAGTCCGTTAGAAAGGGGTCAAAGGTTCCAGAGAAAAGGGACTTACTGCTTAGCTCCTCCAAATGGCTGTGCACGTCATTCGTATTTTCTTTATAAGCCTGACGGGCGACATCGAGAAGACCGTTGACCCCAGACTAACAGATCAGTCGAAATGTTCACCAATGCGAGAGTAACGACCCACCTTCACTGCAAAGGTTCTCTGGTTCCGGAGGTCGAGGGCAGACTTCACATATGTGACATCTTCAATAATGTCTTGGTAAATGAGATTTTTGACTGTTTCTGTGAGTCCAGGTCGACAGAGATCTCTTATTTTGATCAAGAGGGGGCTCGTTGCTGATTCTAGTGTCTGATAGAGAAAAGGTACGGCGTCCAGAAATGCTTTGATCATTAGAACATGGTTCATGGCTCTCTCGGATGCCTCTACGGATGGCTTGTTTGGTATAATGACGAGCTAATGTTGTTAGCTGGGTCTTGTGGAGGAAGCCGTCGAGTTTCCATGTACCTGAGTCAGCACACTTTCGATGTCTGGGATGGACTTGAGCGCTTTGCGCAGTTAGAAGCGAGCAAAATATACAGTTTACAAGTCTTCTGACCTTCCCGAACACCCAAAAACATCTCATGATTCGAAAGAAGCTCGTCCAACGCATCGTAGCGTGGCTCGAGGTATGAATCCTTGAGGGTCGATGGCTGAAGGAGGTTGCTACGCAGGACTCGGCTGCCCATTGGCGTCCTCGTGTGCTTGAGAATACCGAACAGGGAATCTTTGGATTTTGAAGCACGGAGGTTCTGCAGGATCTCTAGTGAAATAATCGCGGACACGTCGATCATCATGGTGTCTTCAGAAGGCTGGTATCGCACCCGAAGGGAGTTGGGGATGATGCGCAGGGAAAACTCGACTTCAAGAAACTCCACCGCCTTGATACCAGTTAGGAGCCAGCAGGAGAGGTTAGGCAAACAAAAGAATTACCGCAGAAAAAGAACATGTGGCGAAGAAGCTTCCTTCGATGGCCACTTTGACGGCCTCTGCATCCTCTCGGAAGGCGAGGGTCTGGATACGGTCGAGTCCTTCAACTTCAGACCAGTGCCTCCTGTCGAAAGGGATGATTTTCGTATCTGGCATGTGCTCTTCGATATGGCTGTAGAGTCTAGACTTTGGATTTGGGGGACAGCAGGAACTGACAATCAGGAGATGCGACGGCTCCATGATTTGTAATTTGTGCAAAGTTCGAACGAAAAACCTGTTGTCGGAAATTTGACTGAGAATGGCCTCGCCGGTGTTTACATTGAAGAATGCAGCACCAACTGTGGGCGTGATTCCGCGACCTTCGTTCAGTGCACACACGATGGTGTGTTTCTCGCTTCGGGGTAGGAAGGGGGTTCGAGAGGTGCGACCTGTGTAGGAAGTGCTAGGCCGAGTCACGAGCGATCGGCTCGCCGTATGACCGGGTTCGCCATAGTATTCGTAGCTTGAGCTGTAATTTGTACCGGTGTTGGGTACTCTTGAAGAGGATGGTGTCGGTGTTTGACCGAAAGATGCGTCTCTTCTCTGGCTCATTGAGAAGCGGCCTCCTCTCGGACCCGGGGTGGCCTGGGAGAAGTAAGGAGAAGAAGCCGTTCCATATAGCGATGGTGTTTGCGACGAGGTAGAAAAATACGTCTCCTTCGATTCTCTCAGGTCCTTTGGCACTTGTCTGTGTCTAGTATCCATTGTCGCTGGGTCGGTTCATTTGTTCCACAACTGTCATCTGTCAGCATGAAGTGAAGGCATATGGTGGTTGAGAAGAAAGACTCGGCTTACCAGCACAAAAAACCTTGCGGAGTGTAGAGCAATTTCGATGAAGCCGGTTGTGTGTAGCTTGAAATAGGAGGATCAAAATCACCACAGACCAGACCCGATAGTCACGAAGCAGCACCTCCTGCCCGACTTACACGGACACACCGGGGTTGTCACAGCCTGGCCTAGGAGTGGAGCCACACGCACAAGCCACAGATGCACGGACAACATCTCAGTACGTACCTGACCAGCGCTCCAGCCACCAACGCGCCATGTCGAAGGGGGTGGAGTCATCTCGTCATCCCCACGGCCCCAACACACACGCCGGGAAGAGTTTGCTACAGGCCGTTCCAGCAATCCACACAGCTCTGTGAAGTTGAACCGCGTCGCGCCGCGACACGACGAGTCGAACCCCCCATCTCGACGAAATCGAGCGCGGGAGCACGAGTTGAAGCCATCGCGACACTGGTTTCGAGTTGCCGCTACTCGTCGCCAACATGTTCGGAATCCTGGGCGCCCGCGACCGCAACGACGGCACCGAGGAGTACGCCTCGTTCGACGAGCTCTTCGCCGCGCTCAAGTCGCGTATGCAAAAGGACGGATACAAGGTCGTCAAGTCGCGCACTCATCGCAACAAGGTCGGCGGCACTTACGAGAAGGGCAGCGAGGTTGTCCGATGCGATCTCGTTTGTGACCGAGGTGGACAGCCGTACAAGTGCACCGCGACGCAGCTCAAGACGTCGACCAAGAAGACGAACTGTCCTTGGAAGGCCAAAGCCGTCAATCGCAAGACACTAGGCAAATGGATCTTGACAATCATTTGCAGCGAACACAACCATGAGGCCCGAACGCCCGATCCGCCGACCGACGAGGAAGATGCCGATGCTGAGGGAGACGCCGACATAGTCCAGGATACGCCAGCTGGTGTGTTTCCCATCAAGTTCGTCTGCCATGCTGTCCTCAGATACTAACATGAATAGTACCCGAGGCACCGAGTACAGGCCCGACTCCGGATCCCACAACAGCCGCTCTTCTTGCCGTCGTCGGTGTCACTCCCAGCACGATGCGCTTAACCGGAGACGCATTCCAGAACTTCAAGACGGAATATCGGAAGATGGCGAAGCCAGAGCGCCTGGCTACACTCGCACAGATGCAACTGCGCATCGCCGCCATATACGCTGTCGAAAACGAAGACATGCAACGGCAAGAAAGGCAGGCCAGACAGGAGAAAAAACATCAAGAGGTTGAGCAGAACCGACGGAAGTCGCAAAGCGTTCAGCAATCGCAGCAGCAGCAACCACCACAGCAGCAACAGCAACAGCAACAGCATCCATCACAACCACAACCGCAGCCGACACAGCCAGCGCAGCCGGCGCCGCAACAGCAAACGATGCCTCAACAACAGCACCAGCTCCAGCACCCGCAAGTTCAACATCAGCAACACCAGCAACACCCGCACCGTCAACAGCACCAACAACCACAACTACAAAACCATAATCATGGCCACAACCACAACCATAGCCACGTCCAGCAGCAGATGAGCCAGATGTCTCGGGACGGCATGGCGGGGATGCCGAAACATCCGTTCGAGCAGAGCGGGCACGACGAGCACGCGCAGTATAGAGACCGACAAGCCGAGATGGAGGAAAGGAACCAGAGGACGATGCAGATGCGCGGGCAGCAAATGAGCAATGCGTTTCAGCAAAATGGCGTTCAGCAGACGCCCATCCCCGTTCCCCAGTTCGGCATACAGTCAAACATGCAGTCTGCGCCGCCCAATGCGGCCGTGTTCCGGCACTACGCGGCGGCGCCCGCCAACAGTGCTGTTCCACAAGGAGCAGCTGGAGGATCACCGGCGACGGGGCCGAAGCGGCGCGGCCGGCCCAAGAAGACAGCCATGGGCCAGAGCCTCGATGCCAGTCTTCACATGACGAGGTAGTGACTGCGTTGGGCTGTGATGGACCAAGAACAGTGGCTGTGGACTTGAGAAAGAGAAGGAAGAGGGGGCCTCAGTGTGCAGCACGAGTGGGGGCCCTTCAATTATACCAGATGGACGGACGGCTGGATGGACGGATGGACGGAGGACTTGGACGATGGCGTTTATTAGGACATCACATCAGCGCAACAAGCTGAACTGACACAATTTCTTATTTCCTTTCTGTTATTTATTTTCTTCTTGCTGCAAAAGCAGCTTACCGGGAGGAAGAGGGAGCTACAAGGATGGCTTGCTCTCAGAGTTTATCTTCATCTAAACCATTAGGCGACGATACTTGAAAGGGGTTGAATGGTGGAGGGGGAATCTCTTTATCTTATCTTATCAACTGCTTTCGAACTAACAGAGACTCCCCTTGACCCCCACCCGGCCCGTTTAGCGGTGACATTTCCCACTATTCTTTTCTTAGACAGTGGGGGCGAGCGCTGAAAACCGTCGCAGCCACGGGCAAGTTTTGGCCGATGGTCGCCTGAGACTACCTACCTACTTAGGTGGTACTGTGACTGGCCCCCCCGGCGGCGTCCCGTTCTTTTTTTCAAAATTTCCGCCCCACCATCCCGCATCGCCGTTTTCTGCGAAAGATTTCCATCACCAAGTAAGTGTTGGACGACCGACCCCTCCCTCAAGGTGGTCTACAAAACACAACACACTTAACACAACAGAAAACACAACGGAATGTCGACGGTATTACCCCCGCCGTCGAAGCGCCAAAAGCGCGAGACCCTCGCCAAGACCCAGACGCAACAAGATGTTACCGCCGTTGCGCCCGGTCTCGAGGGCTCGTTCAAGGCCCGCTTCGTCGACGGCGAAGGACAGCAGCTGGCCGAGGTGATCGAAGTGCCCCTCGCCGACGCCTCTGAAAAAAACCTCACGTTGCTCCTCAACACTCTGCAGGGCAAGGTAACTCGCCCGTTCTCACTACTCCCCCGGTCCACCGCCGTTATCCTCATCATCTGACACGCACCAAAAACCCAACAGGACAGGGAAGAGTTCCTCCCGTACAAGTTCCGAATCCACATCCCCGACACGGACATCATTGTCGACCAATACCCCACGAACCTCCTCGAGCTCCTCCGCAGCCATGGCGTCGCGAACCCCTTCGAGACGACCGTCACCCTCAGCGCCGAGCCCCAGGCCGTGTTCAAGGTGCAGGCCGTCACGCGCATGGCCCACCGCATCCCCGGCCACGGCGAGGCCATCCTTTCGGCCCAGTTCTCCCCCGAGACGAGCAAGCGGTTAGCGACGGGCGGCGGTGACAAGACGGCCAGGATATGGGACACGGAGACGGGCACGCCCAAGTTCACCCTCGCCGGCCACGCCGGCTGGGTCCTCTGCGTCGCCTGGTCGGCCGACGGCCGCCGTCTGGCCACGGGGAGCATGGACAAGACGGTGCGCCTCTGGGACCCGGACAAAGGCGTCGCCGTCGGCCAGCCCCTAACGGGCCACGCCAAATGGGTCACCAACATCGCCTGGGAGCCCTACCACCTCTGGCGCGACGACACGCCGCGCCTCGCCAGCGCCAGCAAGGACGCGACGGTGCGCATCTGGGTCGTCAACACGGGCAGGACAGAGCACGTCCTCTCGGGTCACAAGAGCAGCGTCAGCTGCGTGAAATGGGGCGGCACCGGCCTCGTCTACACGGCCAGCCACGACAAGACGGTCAAGGTCTGGGATGCCGTCAAGGGCACCCTCGTGCACACCCTGTCGTCGCACGCCCACTGGGTCAACCACCTCGCGCTGTCGACCGAGTTCGCCCTCCGTACGGGCTTCTTCGACCACACGCCCACCCCGGACACGGAGGAGGCGCGGCGCGCCAAGGCCAAGGAGCGCTTCGAGAAGGCCGCCAAGCTCCAGGGCAAGGTCGCGGAGCGCCTCGTGTCGGCCAGCGACGACTTCACAATGTACCTCTGGGACCCGTCGCAGGGCACCAAGCCCGTGGCGCGGATGCTGGGCCACCAGAAGCAGGTGAACCACGTCACCTTCTCGCCCGACGGCACTCTCATCGCCAGCGCCGGGTGGGACAATCACACCAAGATCTGGAGCGCGCGCGACGGTAAGTTCATCAACACGCTGCGCGGGCACGTCGCGCCCGTGTACCAGTGCGCCTTCTCGGCCGACTCGCTGCTGCTCGTGACGGCGTCCAAGGACACGACGCTCAAGGTGTGGTCGATGGCGACGTGCAAGCTGCAGGTCGACCTACCGGGCCACCAGGACGAGGTGTACGCCGTCGACTGGAGCCCGAGGGACGGCCAGCGCGTGGGAAGTGGCGGCAAGGACAAGGCCGTCCGCTTGTGGTGTCACTGAAGGGCGGTGGGCGCGCGTAGCGGTGCGGTCATGATGGGTTTTCGGCATCTAGAGTACGGATACATAAAAAGAGAATATACCCCCCCCCGTCTCCTCCCAAGATCAAAGGTAGCAATGTCCGGGACGGCTCCACGTGATGTCTATGGCGTGTTTATGTCTGGAAATCGACGGCCAGTCTCGTACAAAACCCGCTGCACAAGAGAGAGTTGTTACTTGCTTGGTCTCGCATGCGCCCAGAGCACGCCTGTAACAAGAGGTGACTAAGCGTCGTCGGCCCGGCAGAGACCGGACCGGCCTTTTGACTTCGGCCCCACCCCGGACCAACGGTGGCGTTCGTGCATCAAGGGCCCCGCGGCATGGACGTGCGATGTGGTAAGAGACAGCTGGCATGTGTATCCAGTGTTTTGCGCCCCAAGCTATGCCGTAGTGGCCCGGAACTTCGCGCAGTGAAGATCCCCTTGGAATCGGTACATCTGGTAGACGCATGTCGTTGCCTCCATGCCGCCATCACAGTCGAAATGAGTCATCGGTGGACAACAGTCATGACAGTATTGCAATGAATTATGACGCGGACTGGAGAGCACCAGGACGTCACCAGGCCCGAGCCGGCATTGACAAGGACCTCTGACCGTCTGACAGAAAGTCGTCGACTTGCAGCGCAGGGGCAAGCCGTGCTCTCACTTTCCCTCTGACACATATTCCCCAACCGCATCGTCGACGAGATCATGGGCGGGGCTACGAAACACAGGAGCACGACAGTGCTCATCGGTCCCGGGGGCCAACGAATCAAGAAGCACGCTCTCCGCCGGGCCAGAGAGGCTGAGAAGGGCGTCGGTTGAAATGGAGGTGGACGGGGGAGGATGCCCTGCACGTCTTTCTGCAACGGATTCTTGGCGCGAAGTCCGTCAAACCCGATCAATTCCATTCCCCCACAACTCACATTCCGTTCGACGTCTCTCCGCATGGAGGGGTTAGGGGGGGGGGTTCGTTCCTTCGGGGCTGGAAATCCCGTGAATGCGACGGGCGTTGTGCGTCGCATTACACTATCAGTCCTGTGGCGGAACGACGGGGCCGGGCCGCCCCTAGTTGGGCATTCACCGTTTACGGGAGTCAAGCCGAGCATCTGGGCTGCCTGGGCCGAAAGGCCGGGCGTTGACGATGCTGAGAGATTTCACCGACCGAAACCCTCGAGTGAAGAATAGCAAAATATGATTGTGATCGCATGCTAGAATAAGCTCTTTGGCCCAGAATGTGAGGCGGGGAGGAGGGGGCGGTTGACCATACGGACAGAGAGAGGTGCATCGCCAGCGGGTTTGGAGGGCGTTTTCTGTCAGAAATGATGACTATTTTTCCCCCCCGGAATCTCCAAAAGAGCAATCGGGCCACATGCAAAAACGGCCGGTTTGCAGCCAGCGGTCCGGAGGGGCAGAGTAGGGAATAAGGCCGGGCGAGAGCCACAATCGCATACCTCTGCCATCGATCATCACCCAGTGGACATGTAGCTGTTTTTCCGCTAGCTGCGCCTTGATTGACGCATCGGCTAGTTTCTGACGCGCGTGCGTATCTGAAGAAACGCATGCCTCCTTTGCCATCCCCCCCCCCCACGGTCTGACTGGCATTTAGCCTATGGACGTCGCGATAGTTGGGAGAGTCCACTGCACCATCGGGCGTTTTCGGGCGCGCGTGCCGTTCGCGCTTGTCGACGGCAGAGGAACGGCGGGGACTAGGTTTACAGACGGCCTGAAGAGAGAAAGCCGTGAACCAAGAAGTATCACCGTATCAGTGTGCATGCAGTACGTGAAGTGCGGCTAGCGCCAATTGGAGAAAAGGGCGTGCCTGACCCGGGGTTATGTCGTGTGCGGGGAGGAGAGAGGTGGACATGGGATGGGGGAGTGACATATCAACCGGGTCTGCCTTTTGTCTGTCTGGCCATGGACTTGTGTGTACGCGACACGGGGCCGATGTGAAAGCTCTGACTGGAGGGATGAGTGACAAGTTAAGAGTTGCGAGGCCAGATCCGTCTCACGGGGTTGATTGGGCCGCGACGGCCATGGGAGAGATGCGTCATTGCAACTGGGGGAAGACGGAGGGTGTGTTGGTGGGCGGGAATCAAATGAGGCATTTCCCACACGGGCGACGATGTTCTGCGGCCGCGATGGCGGCCCAACAACAAACACCAAGAGGGCCGATTCGGTGATGCCTTTGTTCATTTGATGATCCTCGCAGCGGCACTTGCAGATCGGCCGGCCTCTCATCACGTCGATCGTCAATGCAGCAGCACCTGCGGGGGCCGAGAACTCCAGGCCAGCCGTGCGGCAGCTCACCACCATTGCCGCCGTCCAACGTACTGGTGAGGCGTTGGAGAGTGACTGTTCCGCTGAAGAACGATCAGTGGATGGGGGGGGGGGTGCGATAGCGGGCTCTCAAGGATCAAGTGGCCAAGGTAAGACCCCTCAATATCACTTTCACTTTCACTAGAGGCCTCCAGGCCAAGTAACGACGTGAATCTCTAGGCCGCGCAGCAGCCCAGAGTTTGGCAACACGCGTCCAAGCTGTGATTCGGTCCCCTCATCCAGTCTCTTTTGGTCGATGTCAGCCCCTCACCCCCTCGGCGGGGTTGGAGGAGGGCGAATTTGTGTCGCAAGGACTTGTGGTGGTGGTGGTGGTGGTGGTGAGTGTCCCATTTCGAGACACATGCAGGAAGCGCATGCTTCTACTGCGTAGTGAAGAATAGAGACGAGACCTCGCGGCGGGCGGGAGCAGTCAAGGGGTATTGATATCGAGTCTTGCGGATTTTCCTCGCCTCAAGTCGCTTGACACGCCGAAAAGGCAGATGACGAAGAGGGACGTTTCCCCGCCCCCCTTCACCACCTTCCCGTCCCCCAAACCTCCAAATACAATCCACCACAAGTATCCGAGTGGTGTAGCAGCAGTGCAGAGCGTCCTGTCTGTAAGTCAACCACTGTTTAGTGTTGGGCGCTGCCGAGCTACCCCTCCCGGCCTAAAGTGGATGAAGGTGGATGGAAAACTGGGCCGAAACAGCCGGATGATGGAATCGTCGTCTTTTGTGAATGGAGACGAAATCGAGGGTTTCCCCCACCGTTTACGAACCGCGAGAGACCGGGGCTCTCGTCTCCGGCAACAAATGGCACCGAAGAAAGCGAGAGAAGAGGATAAAAAGAGAAGGAAAAAAAAACGCGTGGAACAGGAGCCCGCATCTCCCTAGAGCCGAAATGGACCGGGCCAGAGCCGTCGTATCTGCCAGGGATACCTGGGCCATGGGCATAGGTGTGCGGGAGATATGTTTGGGGAGAGAAGGTTGATTTGACTCAACACGCATGACCTGCCTGCCGTTTCCTTCACGTCGGATGGCCCTCCCGACGCTGAAGGTTGCCAGAGGAATGCTGTCAGCAAAGAGTAGAAACGGCGGGCGCGGTGTGGAAAAGGCTGTTAAGGAGATCGACACGATGCAGGCCCGAAATTGGGAACGTTGTACGATGTACTCGCGGACGAGGAACAAGCCCTTGGAAAAGCATCGCCGCGAATAGTCCATGTGCTACTAGCTAATGTTCAGATGCCGGCGAGGAGGGGGGGGGGGGCTTGCGCTGTTCGAAGCTTTTGGGGCAGCGAGCGGGGACGAAGATTATCGGCAACGACAAGGAGAAATGTTAAACGTAATGGAACGCCCCCGACGATGACAAACTGCCCAGGAGGTTGTCACGCAGAGGCGCGGCAAGCGGCAAACAAAATGAAAGGGCGTCGTCCATGTCGCCCTCGTCGTTGTTGCTACGTGCGTTATTTTGAGGGTTCGTCAGCGAGGCGGGCGTGTCCGGACGAATGGCCAGAAGCAGGCAGGGCCACGCAACAGGCCGCAAGTGGACGGTTTTTTGTTGGTTTCCTGTGCCCTGGCCCCCTGGGGAGGGTGTTCATCGTAAGGCGATACTAGATGCCTCTAGGCTCTGGTGCCGCACGGGGAGTCTGGGCTGTGCCGATGGTAGGGAAGGGCAGGGTTTGGCGAGATACTATGAGGTGCATATGCAGCGTCGATGTCCATCTGCGCCGCAGGCCCAGGGAGGGGGAGGATGAGTGCGTCTCTGCGTGGTAGGCGGCGGCGGCAATCTGACAGGAAGGGAAAGTGATGCTAGCTGGCATGGTGGTATCGCCGAGTCATTGGAGTACCTGGGAAGCGTGTTCGATGCTTGCGCCGAATCTGGTCGGGCAACAGGCTAGGTTGTGCTGGTGATGGTGGTGGCTGTGATGGTTTATTGGTGTTGGGCGGGAGGACGCAGGAGAGTGAAGAGGAAAAAGTGGTGTTGTTCTTTCGTGTTAGTGTTAGTGTTTGTGTGTTTCCGTCTCCCCCTTCTCATTCCCTCCATCCCTCCCTTCCTTCATTCGTTGAGGCATCCAGCCATTCCCTCACTTTGGAGGGGAGAAAAGAGGAGTTAAGGTGGAATAGAGGGGTGTCAACGAGAGAAGACGGGACGACGATGACAGACGACTGTTGGATGAAGGAGGAAGTAGGAGGAGGAGGAGGAGAAGGAGGAGGAGGGCCACATGACGCCCCCCCCCCCTGGACATCAAAGACACGATGCTTCCCGACCATTCCTGTCCTACCTTACCCATGGGGTCGTTAGACTTTGGGAAAGGCGTTGCTTGTCTGTGTCCTGGTCGGATCAGTAGTTTGGCCTGCGGCGCGTCGCACACACGTCACTCATCATCAGGTCGCTGTCAAAAGAGGGCTGGCTGCACTCTCGCCGGCGCTCACTTGATCTTTGGGTAAGGGGGACGGCCAACGAGGCGGACGGGTTGAGGTAACGATATGGATGCAAACAACTTGTTCTCATATGTGACGAGAAGGCTGGACGGACGGTATGTCCGTGGTAGTATCCGTAGACTTTGCGCCATCCGTTCCAGCCACTCGCGTGCTAGGGCTGTGGGCCTTGGTCTGACCACCATGACCTTGAGAAGCTTGACCGAAGTGAAATTGTAGTCACAAATGAGAGAAAAATAGGCTGTTTGGAGTGAGATGAGAGGACGGCGAGTGCGCGAGCGACAGCGAAAGGGACAGAGTCACGGCGGCTGGTGTCGGCCATCGAGACAGGAGATGTTGTCAGTCCATCCTCAGTCACATTTGTCTTTCTTGCACCCACTCACTCACGCACTCACTCACTCAGTCACTTGCCTATCAGCCCGTTTGGCCGCATCTGGCCGGGAAACATTTTGAGTTCCCGTCCAACCAGCCAGCCAGCCAGAAGGATCCATGTGAACGTTGTTGTGCCCGACAACCCCCCTCCCTGTCAGCCCAAAATCCAACAAGTCTCAGCGGTACAGCTATCAAACTCGGTACGTACCCCCTGGATCCCGTTCTGCGTGTCGCAACCCCAATTTGAGAGAGTCAAAGTGAGAGTCGGAACGAGAGTGAGGCAGCACGGCGCCACAAAGAGATGGCTTCTTCCAATTCTTCCCGCATGAGGTGGGATTAAGTGCGATACACTCATCACGTCTTGGGAGATACAATCTACTTGGATACATCGAGACCATGTCGTGAGGGCGGCACTCACCCAGAATACCGCGGTACTCCCTCTCGAGTTGCACCGATCAAGGTACCTCTCACCGAGCCGGGGAAACGTCGCATTTCTTACTCGTGAGCTTGTCCGAGACGAGACGACGGCAAAGGCTGGGCCTCCCTCTCAGTTTGACACCTCGCGAAGCCCCAGGAACAGCTCATCGCATGGTGTGTACGCCCATGCCATGCCATGCCATGCCATCCAGGGGTTGTTTTGGGTGAGCGATTATGCTCTGCTTGACCGCGCGCGCATCAATCGTCCATCCATTCATCGTCCATCCGTCCATCCATCCTTCTTCCTCCCTCTTCCAACTTCTTCCTGAGTAGTGGGCACCGGCCCTGCCACCATCTCATTCCATCCGAGCCCTCCCTCTCTCTCTTTCACCCCTCCTCCTCATCCCCTTGTTTTTGCCCTTTTTGGGGTTCTGCTTCTCCTACCTGTAAGCGCAGTATCACACACCAGACCTCTCTGGCTAGTTAAAAGTCTCATGCCATCCCCGATCTTCGATTTCCCTCCCGTTCCATGTCCTCTTGTTCCCCACACAAGCTCTTTGGCTTCCCGGCTCTTCCCTGATTTATCCCGGGGCGTTTGACGCGTTTTTTCACACCCATCACTGCTCTGGCCACCGTCTGGACTTGCTGGAGAGATCAGAGGTCATCCATCGGTCTCTCTCGGCGGCGGACCAAAACCTCCTGAAGCTTCAATACCCACTGTTCAACCTCCGCTTCGGTTCCATCTCACGGCCCAACAGCACGGGGCGTCTCCAGCTCTCAGCCTATCCTCGTCGCGCGTCCATCATCTTCCCTTCCTTTAACCCCCGGACGTCTGCTCCGTTTCTGCGCCACCCCCCCGGCCAGTTCCGTCACCTTCTGTCGGGTCTGCAGCTTTCCCCCGGTTCCACAGCGGTCGAGCGTGCGGCAACGTGGTTACACCCTGCTTCGGACGCCAACTCAAAACGACATCAACACCAAGACCCCCCCCCCCCAGAAAAAAAAAACAACAACAAGAACGACGAAAAAGCGAAGAAGAGCCGGCAACGCAATCCGAAACATATCGAGAGCAGATCAGGAATAATAGCTGTCCATCGAGACTTGAGCTCATCCATTGTCTTGTTCCCAGAGACGTCTAATAGGGTTCCCAACATCAACCAACAAAAGCAAGCCTTGAAAAAAAGGGCCAACAAAAAAAAGCGATCATTCAATCCCATCCAACCAAAACTACACGACCGGCCGGAGGCAGGGAAACGAGTTAAACGTTCGAATCAGACTGCTGGAGTTCTAGTGCATCGCGTTAGCGGCGGCCTCCTCAACCCGCCGCCAAGGCACCGCGCAGCTCCTTCCTTGCACCGTCCAGCGTCCAGCGTCCAGCGTCCAGCGTCCAGTCCCGTCGCAGTCGTATCGACTCTCAGTGCTTCTCTCCGCTTCCGTTCTCTGAGCGGGCGTGCATTAGTTCGTCATCTCCTCTACAAAGTACGTCCACAGTTCTACTACGCCTAGCACTACACTACGTTAGCTCCCTCATCGACGCGGCGAGCGACGCCTCTCGGGTACGTAACTGGGTTTCCTCATTACGTCAGTGACGTTCCTTTGCCGTTGCGCAGGGGGTGCCGTGTGCGGTTCGGATACGTTTTGTTTGACTCTTTCCTTCCTTCCCTTTCCTTTCCTGGGGAGGTTCGAGTGATCCTTGAAGCCCGCAGTTGAATTGAGACTGAGACAGCGAGTGACCACTGTGAGGTGGATGAGGTGAGGGGCATAGAGAGGGAGAGGGAGAGAGAGAGCCGTGTGGCCTAGGGGAACGCTATGTCCCACGAATGGCGTCACATTGAAAGCATCCCCTTTGGATGTTTTTCTTCTTCTTCCTGTGTCTTTCTCTCTTTTTATCTCGTTCTGTTGTTGAACCGTCTATTTCCCCCCTGGCTATTGATGCAAGTCGCATTGGAGCAGTTTACTGCATTTCCATACTAATCCCATCCAAACCTCATCTGCCCAAATTCCGCCTCGCCCTCCACCTCTGTCTCTCGGTTCTCTCGTTGGTAGGTAAATTGCCTTTTTCGCTCAGTGACAGGACCCGTCACACGTTCACTGTCCGGCTCAACTTAGACTCACGCTAGGGGTCCATCATCACCGTCCCATCCCGTCCCATCCCACCCTCTCTCTCATCGTCACCCCAGTGGGCGAGAAGGGGGGGGAAACACTCTCACGTACACGGAGAGTCGCAGTGAGAGTGAGGAGATCCACTTTGGAATATTCTCGAGAATACATTGCAGAAAAAAGAACAATCCAAGGAGGAGACAACCCTCTGTCTCCCTTTTTTTTCTCTTACTTCACTCACTCCCTTCCATCCGATCGATCCCTCGCAGCTGCGTCGGTCGCCCAGTGGTCCAACCGTTTTCCCCCATCTCACAAGTTTTTGTTTCCCTTGACGCATGTACCTGCGCCTGCGCCCGACCTCTTCCGCAAATCATTACGCAAGGCTCAGACTCTGGCTTGTCCCGGACAAGGAACTCTCGGGGGGGGGGAGCAGGGGGGAAAAGCTCAAGCTAACGGAACTTTTTTTTGCGCAGCTCCCAGCTCGTAGGTACCTTCACACATACCTACATCATCAGCACCGGCAACACACCCTCCCAGGAACTGGAGCACCTTGGCGACGTACGAATACAGATAGAGAGACCAGACACACGCTCTCATCTCACCCTGGCCTAATCCACTTTCACTCTTACTCTCACTTTCTCGCTCATTCACCTCATCCACTCTCAATTCACTGCCCAGCCCGACCTCACTCTCTGGGCTGTGTTTGAGACAAACATAAACCCAATCACAGCTCGCCTCTGCTGCACGCCACAAGCCTCACTCTCCATCTCCATCTCTGCCCATCTCCCTTCTCCTCTACCACCACCACCACCACCACTACCTTCTCCTCCTGTTCTTCTTTTTGCCCAATACAATTGCACAGTCACAAGAGGAGAGATAGAGAATTGCCGGATCCCTGCCTTGATATCCCATCCCATCCCATCCCATCCCATCCCATCCCATTCACGGCACAACTACAATCGAACGAACACCACCCATCATCTCCCTCGCGTCTCGACAACCGGCGATCCCTCCCCAATTCTGAACGAGGCCGCAGCTCCAAGCTCAACCGCCCTATTTTTTTCTTCCTTGGCTTCCGACCTTTCGACTCCCTCTTCCCACATGTTTAGCGCTACGAAAAGCTGCTCATAGCTCCTGTCTCCCATTTCTTCACCAAAAACCTCCAACTCCGACTCCTTCGTATCCTCCTCCGACATTAGCTGCGACCTCTACTCTTCGCCCTCACTATTTCCGGCAAACAACCTCTCCGTGGGCCCTTCCCTTTCGCCCTTTCGCCCTGTCTGCTTTCTCTTTCTGCACGATAATCCAGAAAGCTACAGACAGTAGCCGAGTCGCCCAAGATGACTGTCTTCATCGCATCATTGTGAGTTCTCGGTTCTGCTCCCTTGTCCTGTTCCACCGGGGAAAATTCCCCTCCTTTGGCCCTGGCCCTGGCCCTGGTTGGCCCTGATTGGGCCCTACCCCTCCATCACGATACGATGCTCGACGGAGAAGAAGCTTCGGGCATGACCCTGCTCTCTGCGCACAATTTGCCATTAGCTGCCTCGCCCACATGGGGGGGTGTCGCGGCAGACGAGAATGCCGTCCACTCCTTTGATCGCCTCGCGCGCGACGCGAACCACCAGTATCCTAACTTGACCGACTCCAGATTCCTCCCCAAAACCGTCCACTTCGCCCTTCCCGGCACCCCACAACGGGGAGACGCTTTCCGCCGCGCCAGAACCGACAAGCCCAAACGTCCCGAAGCCGATCGCCAGCCGAGTCTCTTCAACCCGATCCGCGACATCACGCCCCCGATCACGCCGACTGAAGAAGTGGCCGCCGAGGACCCCTTCACGAACGAGGATGGTTTCCGCATCTTTCCCGAGGAGGAGCGCAAGCTTGGCGCTCCCATCGACAAGGGCTCCCCCAAATGGGGTGCTCGAGCAACCCAGCCAAAGTCGCGCGCGAGCTCGCCTCCGCCCGCCATCATCGCCGAGCACAGCCGCACACTCGAGAAGGCCAGGGAGCTGGGCCGCCAAGGCGTCACGCAGCCTCGTCCTCTCGCTAGAAGCGACAGCCACGACCGCGTCTTCGCCCATGCCAACTGGCGCATTATGAATGCCGACCAAGGCAACGGCGGACTGCGCAATGCCGCCGAGGCCGCCGCCCGCGACGGCAAGCTTGGCGAGTACACCTGGGTCGGCACTCTTGGCATGCCCACCGACGCCATCGATGGCTCCCAGCAGAAGCAGGACATCGAGGACCGCCTAGCCACCGAGCACGACATGCTCGCCGTCTTCACCTCGGACAAGGACTTTGACGGACACTACTCGCACTTTTGCAAGCAGATCCTGTGGCCCGTCTTCCACTACCAGATCCCCGACAACCCCAAGAGCAAGGCCTTCGAGGACCACTCGTGGAAGTACTACGTCAACGTCAACCAGGCTTTCGCCGACAAGATTGTCAAGAACTGGAAGCGCGGCGACGTCATCTGGGTCCACGACTACCACCTGCTGCTCGTCCCCGGCATGGTCCGCAAGAAGCTGCCCGACGCCAAGATCGGCTTCTTCCTGCACGTCGCCTTCCCCTCGTCCGAGGTCTTCCGATGCCTGGCTGTGCGCAAGCAGCTCCTCGAGGGCATGCTCGGCGCCAACCTCATCGGCTTCCAGATCCACGAGTACACCCGCCACTTCCTCCAGACCTGCAGCAGGCTGCTCAACGTCGAGGCCACCACCGACGGTCTCCAGCTTGAGGACCGCTTCGTCGACGTCGTCAACCTGCCCATCGGCATCGACCCCGTCAGCCTCAGCGAGCACCGTGGCGACAACGACGTCAAGACGTGGGTCGAGATCATGAGGGAGCGCTACCGCGGCAAGAAGCTCATTGTCGCTCGCGACAAGCTTGACCACGTCCGTGGCGTCCGCCAGAAGCTCCTGTCCTACGAGTTGTTCCTCAACAAGAACCCGGAGTGGCGCGACAAGATTGTTCTCATCCAGGTGGCCCTCTCCGGCAGCGAGAAGTCCGACTTGGACGCGACTGTTAGCGACATCGTCACCAGAGTCAACTCCTCCTGGGCGAACCTGGCCTACCAGCCTGTCGTCTATCTCAAGCAAGACATCGACTACCCGCAGTACCTTGCTCTGCTGACCATGGCCGACGCCCTGATGATCACGAGCCAGCGTGAGGGCATGAACCTGACATCGCACGAGTATCTATTCTGCCAGGACGGCGAGGTCTTCTCCGAAAAGAAGCACGGCTCGCTGATCCTGTCCGAGTTCACCGGCACGTCGTCGCTGTTTGGCGGCAACGAGCTGGCAGTCAACCCCTGGGACTACCGCCAGTGCGCCGACGCCATCAAGAAGGCGCTCGAGATGGGAGACGAAGAAAAAGAACGCCGGTGGCGCGCCCTGTACTCGGCTGTCATGCACCACACCGGCTCGCACTGGTTCAGCGAGTTCTTATCGCGCCTGGACCGCGTCTACGACGAGCAGCACAAGCACGACCAGACCTCTGTCCCGCGCCTCAACATCAACACCCTGGCCGCGAGATACCAGCGCAGCGACCGCCGGCTGTTCATTCTCGACTACGAGGGCACCTTGGTTAGCTGGGGTCCGATGAACCAGATCATTCCCGTCAGCCCTCAGGTAAGTCGTCAAATGTCATAGTCGTGTTGATGATTTCTAATGGTTACAGCGCACTTTGGACGTCCTCAATGAACTGTTGCTCGACGAGCGCAACACTGTCTACATCATGTCCGGTCGTCGCCCCGAAGAGCTAGACCGACTGTTCCGCCGTGTCCCGAACCTTGGCCTCATTGCCGAGAACGGCTGCTTCCTCAAAGACTGCGGCAAGAACACATGGCAAGAGATGGCCGACAGGGAACAGATCTCAAGCTGGAAGGAGTCGGTCAAGTCGATCATGACCTACTACCTCGAGCGTACGCCCGGCGCCGAGATTGAGGAGCGCCGTTGCAGCCTGATTTTCCACTACAAGAGCGCCGAGGACTACGAGTCTGCGGCCCGCCAGGCTTCGGACTGCGCCAGCCACGTCAACGACGCGTGCGAGGAGCAGCGTGTCCACGCCATCCCCCTTGACGGCTCCATCGTCGTGGAGCCCATCGACTGGACCAAGAGCACTGCCGCCGAGAAGATCTTTGACGACCTGCGCATCCACATGGAGCCTGATGCGGAACACCAGAGCCCGGTCGACTTCCTCATGGTCGTGGGAGACGGACGCGAGGACGAGAAGGTGTTCAGGTGGGCCAACGCCCTTGGTCGCGACACGGTGGTCCAAGATGTTGTGACTGTCAGCCTGCACAGCCGCAACACCGAGGCCGGTTTCACTCTGACACAGGGTGTGAGCGGTAAGCCGAACTCTGCCCCCCCGAGTCGCGCTGTGATGCTAATAATGAGACAGGTGTGTTGCTGGCTCTTCAGAAGCTCGCCACAACCCAGTAAGTTCGCTCGATGAGCTTGAAGTTGTTCTTCAAAGATCAAGATCAAACAGAGCCCCGCTGCAACCTTGGGTTATTGACGTCGGAGCACATATTTGATGGCTGTTGATCTGGCCATAACACCAGGCAGATTATACCACAGTTGGGTTAGCATACATAGGGCGGGATGATGAAGCGTGATGGCGTATAAAACAGGAAGCCAGGGTTTCGTTTCATTTCCGTTTGGCCTTTTCCCTTTTCTTTTTCCTTTTCTCCACCCTGGACTTTTCTGGACGATGGATCATGAACAGGGGGGTTTTTTTTTTGTGGGATGGGAGTGAGGAACAATCAACGACTTTGCATTGGCGCGCATCATTTGCATCGAGGGGCAACCCTCGCTCAAAGGAATATTTCTTAATGTTTTTTCCCCCTCTGTTGTTTTTTCTTTCAGTCTTTTGTTGCGTCATGTTTCTCTTCTTTCTGGTTTCTCAGTTACTTGCAACGCACCTCACATGAGTCTGAACGCTTTAGTTTTGTTTGCTTGCAACCAGCTGAGGGACTCAACGTGAAAGCTTGTGATGCTGCTGATCCCCTCGAACGTGGAACATCCCCCCAAGTACACACACAACGACGATAACCACCCCCCCTACTCTCCTGTACTACCACCACGCTTTTGGTTTCACAGTTGCGTTTGCGTTTTTTGACATTTTGTTTGCTGTATGTAGTAGCATCAGGTCGGGTGCTGAGAGGCATCATGTGTATTTGTACCCCAATGAGGGAAGAATGGTCTGAAGAATGAAGACTTAGACTAGGCAAGGCTTGGTTAGAACCATGAAGCACCTGGGTGTTCCATGCCATTCAACATTTGAGAGTAATGAAGTTCACGTTCATCATTCTTACGACAGTACGTCATATTACCTCACGTGAGCATTGATCACCATCAAATATGTCTGTTTTCGAGTACAAACACAGGCTCTGAAGCCCCCGCCTAAGGCAAATCACCGTACGCCCTGCTCCCGTTCTTGTTTTTGGTTTTGCTCTCTTGTCCCATGTCCTCCCGACTGTGCCTGCTTCAGCAGTCAAGATTCAACCAGTCGTCAATCGCCGGGCCGTAGTCGTTCGCCTCGAAGAACCGGTCCACCAGGTCGCCGAGGGGCTACGCGCCCTCGAAGAAGACGTCCTCGAACGAAGGGCCCCTCGTGTCCTGCCCGACGGCCGCCGCGGCCGCGATCTCCTCGTCCGGGGCGTAGACGGCCGCGCTGTCGGGCACCGCTTTGTGCGCCGAGATGCCCGCGGAGCCGACGAGGTCGAACTCCGCGGCGTCCGCGTCGCCGGGGATGGCCGTCCTCGCGTCGCCGGTGTCGGACCGCAGGGTCGGACTCGGGCCGAAGACGGACTGGTCGCGGCCGGCGTCTGGCCGGCCTGCGCGGTCGTAGACGAGCAGGTCCTCGAGGAGCCGGGTGTCGATGGAGAAGGGCGGGTTCTGGGGGTTGGTGTGGCCGTCCCGGTTCGGCGCGGGTTTGACGACGATGCTGTCCTGAAGTTTCCTCAGGTTGTTTGCCTAGATTGAAGATGACACTCTTTAGCCCCATGGTCAAAAAAGGGAGGGGGGTTTGAGTTTTGGTTTGCTTCACGATCGAATCACGCCCCAAGATAAGAGAGGGGGAGAGAGAGAGACGTGATGAGACGTGATGAGACGGAGAGACGGCATACCATGTTGGCCACGCACGGCCAGACGGCCCCCATCCGCGCCAGAAACCTTATGCACTTGTCGAGGCCCGTCGTCGCCTTGCCGCGCAGGACGGGGTCGCGCACGAAGCTGTGCTGCAGGCGGATCGTCGCGACGACGACGACGCAGTGGGCCACGACGGGGTCCGGCGGCGCGGCGAGGGCCTTGGTCTCCAGCACGTCGAGGAAGAAGACCGAAGAAGACGACCCAGCCGGGCCGGCCGTGCGGCTCAGGCTCTGGAAGGACTGCTGGATGAAGTGCACGGGCATCGTGTGCCGGAGGTGGCGCAGCCGCCTCGAGAGCAGGAACGGGCGGTTCAGCAGGCACGGGACGGTCTCGTGGACGAACTGGATGAGGAGGAAGGGCATCCAGTACCGCCGCCGGGCGCGCGGCAGTCCATGTCGTGGTGGCACTGCAGGACGCGCGTGTAGTCGGAGCGCGAGTCCCAGGGCGGCGGGGCGTCCGCGGCGACGAGGGCGGCGGCAGCGTAGGTCTGGCCCATGCGCCAGACGACGCTGAAGTCCGCGACGGCGGCCGAGATGGCCTTCTCCGGCGACGGGGGGTCATCCGGCGGTGGTTCCGGGAGGCTACAGTAGGGGATCGCGGACGAGGCCGAGATGGGGTAGGAGGAGGACAAGGAGGATGAGCTGGGGGCGGCCGGGATTGTGCGGCAGCCCTGGAGGTTCTGGAGGACGGCGATGCTCCGAAGGCATTGGGCCCTCTCCTGGGCGTTGGCCGGGTTGGCGGATGGCGGGATGCTGTGGGCGAGATGGCTGGCGATGGCCAGGTCGAGGCCGGACTGCGTGACGTGCCCGGCTGTTGGGCGATGGCATGTCAATCAAAGAGAAGACAAGGCTTACAAACGGTTTTTTCTTTCTTTTTTCTTTTTCTTCCAGCCGGCGAGCTTGTGTCACTTACACGCAAAGTGGAACGAACATGTTGAGCAGGCACAGCACCTGCAGCGTCGAAAGCTCGACCCGCCGCCCTTCGGTCACGCGGCCCATCACCATTCGGCGGGACTCCCGCGCATTGCCCTCCAGCTGCCGCGCGACCTGGCTCGTCAGGGAACCGGGAGGATACCGGAGGACCAGTGCCTCCAACGCCAGGATCAGCTCGGGGTCGCGCGACGGGAGGGACGGCAGGAAGGAGTCCTTGGCAAAGAGCGTAATGGGCTGGCCGTGGATCCAAAGGAAATACCGCCGCCCCGTTTCCATCAGCCCGGCGTCGGCGGGACTCGAGAGGGGGCTGTCCTGGAGGTCAGTAGACGTCGTGTGCCTCTCTCGCGCGAGTGATGGTGTCTCTGGCCGGGCCAGTGACGCACCTGGGGCTTTGAGGGACGGGACCGGCATTGCTGTCCGGTCCGGGGTCTGCGGGTGACGCGGCTCTTTTTGCAGACGACACTTGGTGAGTCGACGCGGACGGCTCGGGGGGGTTGCGGTTTCGGACTGGGTGGAGGGTCAGCGAGGGGGCGGCGATCGGCAGGGCCCTGGCGGCGGGCGTGGCGGACATCAAACGCTCGATCAGGCGGTCCATCTTGTGCTCGAGGCTAGCCAGCCGGCTTTCCTACGAGATATCGCGAACCGGGTCAGCCAGCGCTCTGACCGAGTGGTTTCGCGCCGGCACTCGTCCACGCACCATGTCGCTGTTGCGTCGTGTCTGCTGCTCTGCGTCGGGCACCTCGCCGGGGGTGTTGTAGACGCAGCGCTGGCCGAGGCTCTCGCAGAAGGAGCAGATCGGTCTCTCGCCCGTACACCGGGACTTTTTGCGGCTGCCGTGCGGCTTCGTGAGACTGTCTGGTCCATCGATATGATGGGAAGAGAGTTTTGCTCCTCCCGGCAGGGCTCGCAGGCCTGACGTGCCCGCTTGGCGTATCGCGCATCATCCATGGTCAGGCGTCTGGTCTGGATGGGCCTCAAAGGGTGTCTGGAGTAAGGGATTGCGAGTGGGATAAGGAGGGGTTTGGTCGAGGATTGGGCCCTTTTGGCTGCGAAGCATTGTCTACAAAACCACAAACTACTGTCTGTACCTGTCGCTTACCACATCATCCCGGGTGTGGTTGGTTGGTTGGTTGGTTGGTTTGTTGGCTGGTTTGTTGGTTGAATCGGGCGCCACGAAAATGCGACATGGGGGGATGATGAACATGGTGTGTCGACGGATTGAAACGTCCCCGCAAGTGCACAGGGAAAAGACGAGGTGTGCGGCGGCCAGGGTGACATGTGCCGGCCCGAGGGGGAAGACCCGCACCGGCGGGAGGGGTCAGTGCTGCCAATGATTTTATTTATCAAAGGACTCTATCGGGTGGTTGCGCCGACCGACACTGGGCACTTTGGGCGCATTGTACGGATACACTATAGGTACGCTCCGGACTTGGCCGAAATTTACCGATACGGTTCGCTGGAACGTACGGGTATAATCGCATGGTCGGAGGCCCACATTATCGGCACCGGTATCCTGTCGGCCGAGCCGCTCCGTCGCATTTGGACATGCCGACTGACCACGGGTGATGCTGCAATCAGTAATCCCGCTGCCGGTCTCGATACCTAATTTTAGAACTAATTTCCCCGTCTCGAGATGGTATGGGAACGCGGAATTCCGCTGGGCTAACTACATGTAACAGACAACCATTCGGATGGATTGCATCACGCCCTATTCCATCTCAACGTGGCAGACATGTCCGGGACCCCTTCGTCCTCGGACCCGGAGTCTCTGGGGCCATCCGTGTGCGTTCATCTGATTCACGCCCATCCTGTACCGATCTTTTCAAGCTTTTGGCCGATAACGAATGGCATCGCTCCTGTCCCTGGAACCCCCTTTCCCAAAGATGCCAATCATTGTGCCCCTTGCATCTACATCGTACTTAGGCCAGCAGTATGCCGATACAGTACGGAGTATCCGTATCGTGGGTACCTACCTAAGCGTAAGCGACTCAAGCTCCGGCAGACGGAGGCGGACAGGGATGCCCCCGCCATCTCAGTCAGCGATCGACCAATGATAGTCAGCACAAAGACAGAGTGGGCCCACGGAGTTTGTCACCCCGCAGTCCCGAGATCGGCGCCCTCCCAAAAACTTTGGGCGCAAAGCGGGAATGACTCCCCTCCCTCCCTCCCCAGGCCCCTCCCAAGCAAAATCCAGGAGAAAAAGTTCAAAGTGGAGGGGACAAACGCAAGAGAGAAGAGAGCTCGATCGTCGAACGAGTCATCCGAGTACAGGCAAACTACAAACACCACCCATCCATCCATCCACCCATATTCCGTTACACCCATCCTCCGTTACACCCGCCCGCCCCGACTGTACGACTCACGACGACGAGTCCTCCGCGAAACCTTCACCCACGCAGCGAGCAACATTCGACCCGACGAACCCCGTGCGCGACAGTCACGACAGTCACGACAGTCACGACAGTCACGACAGTCACGACAGTTACAATGGCCGCCTTCCCGCCCCCTCCGGTCAATACCATTGACTGGTCCAACGTCGGCTTCAAGGTCCGCGAAGGTGAGCGACCAATCGAGCTACCTAAACCTCCCCCCCCCCCCCCC
>PUHP01000140.1:18841-37330 GCA_006783085.1 Colletotrichum shisoi | reverse complement strand
TTTTTTTTTTTTTGGGGGGGGGGGGGGGGGGGTTAACTCTTTGATAGTTAGGCAACCAGGGAGTTTGTAAGGAGGGTCCCCGAGGCCAATGCAGAAGAAGATGGTGAGTCAGTTTACGAATCAAGTATGAGGTAACATAAGGTACGTACTGGCTTAGCCATGCCTTATCACGTGCAGTGAGCTCAGCTGGCCTCGCCGTGATGAGGGCAGCTAGACGACTTCGAGTCTAGAAACGACAGGGCTATGACGGCATGTGCTTTTCTCAGTAGCATCCTTGTTGGCTCCCCGAGGCGGAAGAGTGTGACCGACTGACCTCACGCCTACCTGTCCAACATCCGCACCAGTACTTGCGTATTCCTGCACCGACTTTTCGCTCCTTGCACCATCTTGGAGCTCATTGAAAACACTTTCTACATAACGTAGTCGCTCTGCCTGGTTTTCCTCCTTCTCCATACTCGTCTCACAACATCCCAGCCTCGCTGCCATCGAGATTTCAGAACGAAAAAGAAACATAGTTGGCACAACTTCTTTACTGCTTCACCAGGACAATTCCCAAACCCCCTCCCCAATTCAACAACTATTGCAGTCATGTCGAAGCGGAGCAGCAGCGCAGTTACGAACGGTAGTCCGATTAAGGATGCCGCCAACAGTTTCGCCGAGCCTGGTATGTTGCAGACACCCAGCGCACATGCTATCCATGTGTCGAAATGCGTTCAGGGCTAATGAACATCTTGCCCAAGCTATAGCCCACGACAAGCAGAAGCTTCTTCTCTCCGCCGATACGGGCCACTTTTCCTTGATCCGCGCCCTCCATCTCGCCGATGCGATTACTCTCTGCAATGGTGCGTCCTCCCACTACGATCGTGTCGTCTGCTTTTGACCTGGTCCTCCGCTATCGGGTTTGCCGCTCTTGCCTTGAGCACACATTTGACCCAGAAAGAATAACTGACATATCGGTTAACAGGAGCCTGTGGTGTCATGTCGATTTTCACTTCTCTTCGCTATTGCCTTGGCGACCCTTCGTCCTACAGCACGCTGTATCTCGCCCTCCTCTTCCTGCCGTTTGGCCTGTTTTTCGACTTCATGGATGGCAAAGTTGCGCGGTGGAGAAAGAAGAGCAGCATGATGGGCCAGGAGCTGGATTCGTTGGCCGACTTGGTACGTCGAAATACTTATCTTATCCCCTTGCGGGCTCTGCCGCCACTGCGTGGTTGTGTATGGACCCCCGCAGCAAGGCCCAGCTAGCTGCGGACGAAGTAGTGGGATGACAGCTAACAGTGGCCCAAGATTTCTTTCGGCGTTGCCCCCGCCTCTGTGGCATTCGCCCTCGGCCTGCGTACTCCCATCGACCACGTTTGCCTGACCTTCTTCGTTCTGTGCGGTCTCACTCGCCTCGCTCGCTTCAACGTTACGGTCTCGGCCCTTCCCAAGGATGCTACTGGCAAAAGCAAATACTTTGAGGGAACCCCGATTCCCACTAGCCTTGGTCTCGATGCCGTCATGGCTTACTGCATCTCCCAACGTTGGATTCTTCAGGACCTTCCCCTGGGAACATGGCTCACGGGCTCCGCCTTGGAGTTCCACCCTATTGCTCTTGTCTTTGTGGTGCACGGATGCCTTATGACCAGCAAGAGCATCCATATTCCCAAGCCTTGAGCTTTCTTGCTTCTCCAAGTCACACAGGTCTTGGTTCAGGGATTGTTCTCGATCAGCTGAGGGTTGGATACAGGCATAAGATGCCCCGAGAACAGCACAGGCGGTCGTAGAAGGTGGCTAGCAGCGCAAATAGGAATTGGGTAGGGAAGTGTGCAGGCTACCACTCTTGAGACGCTTAGGGGACGACGGCAAGGTTGCGAGCCGGGATGAAGTCAGTTGCAACGTCAGCCCAACGTAGAGAGATATATACTTCTTAGCGCAGACACACGCAAAACATGCATGATACCCCATTCTCACATCGTTTCGTCGCTCCATGTTTATAAGGCTCGAAATATGCATCATCAAGTCTTCCATTTTTCACACTCATCTACTCGCAGTTGGTAGGCTATGACTATAATTCAGGCCACCTAATGTGAGCCGTCGCAATAACCCCGCTGAACACCATTCTCAACAACCTGCATACAAATACGGGCAAGCTTTTTTATTGAGTTTATGCCTTGGCATCCTGTGCCGAGGCCTTGGCCACGGCGGGGAAGGGGTTGTAGGTGCCTCGTTCCTCGCGGAGCTTCTTGAGCTTATCGGCGGCTTCGGTGACGTCGACGGGCTTGCCACGGTCCTGGCTCGACGTATCGTCGCGATAGCGGATGTTGACCTGCTTATTCTTCATCTCTTCATCACCCACAACAAATATGAAGTTGTATTGGCTTGGTATATTAGCTACTTCAAGTTTCACCCAGTAAGGCAGGTTGTAAATTTCGTACCTTAGCTGAGCACTGCGGATCTTTTTAGGCAGGGTATTGCCAGATAGGTCAACATCGCTGTCAGGTCATATCAGTAAGGCCATTCATTATCCGCTCGAGCTGAGGGAAGACACGGAAGACAACTTACACCCACATGCCCTGCTTCTTGAAAATAGCTTGTACCTCCTCGGCATACTCGACGAAGCCTTTGCCAACAGGGATGACCATGATCTGTCTAGGGCTGAGCCAAAAGGGCCACTTGCCGGCAAAGTGCTCGATAAGGATACCTAGTGTAAATATGTAAGAAACCAGCCCAATCAATCCATGACTAGATGGGCGACTCACCCGTGAATCTCTCGATAGATCCAGCCATAGCACGATGGATGATGACAGGACGCTGGCAGCCGTTGGTCAACGGCTTGATGGTGCGCTTCTTCTCCTTCTCCTCGCCGGTGCCGGCAGCGGAGTCGATGATAGCCTGGGGGTCCTTGACTTTGACCTCCGGCGCCTTAGGTGCTGCGAGACCCTCTTCTTCCTTAGACTTGGCAGGCACATCAGCTGAGACGTACTCCAGGCCAAAGTTCTGAGGGAGTTGGAAGTCCAGCTGGATGGTGGCACATTGCCATTCACGGTTCAGAACGTCCAAGATCTTGATGTCGATCTTAGGACCGTAAAAGGCACCGTCGCCCTCGTTCAATGTCCAGGGCACGCCGCCGTCGGTGACAGAGAATTCGTCCAGCGCCTGCTTGAGCATGTTCTCGGCCCTGTTCCATGTCTCGAGCTCACCTAGATACTTCTCTGGGCGGGTGGAGAGGCGGAGCTTAAAGGTAAAGCCCAGGAGGCCGTACATCTCGCGAAGAAAGTCAAAGAGATTGCTAATTTCTGACTTGATCTGATCTTCCCTGCAGAAGATATGTGCGTCATCCTGCTGAAATCTGCGGACACGGGTGAGACCCGACAAGGCGCCGCTGGCCTCGTTACGGTGAAGGACTCCAAAGTCGGCAACGCGCCAAGGCAGTTGGTGATAGGCCTTGGGAGTGTGGGCAAACATGAGGCAGTGGCCGGGGCAGTTCATGGGCTTAAGACCAAACTTCTCCTTGTCGACATCGAGGACGAACATGTCATCTTTGTAGTGATCCCAGTGTCCACTGATTTTCCAAAGCTCGGCGTTGTACATGTTGGGAGAGATAACCTCGTGGTAATCGCGCTTGAAGTATTGCTCCTTAATGTAGGCGAGCAGGGTGTTGTAGATGCGCGCACCGTGCGGCAGCCACATGGCGCTGCCAGGGGAGAGCTCGTGGAAGAAGAAGAGTTGCTGATCTTGGCCCAACTTGCGGTGATCACGGGCGGCCGCCTCCTCGAGCCACTTTTTGTGCGCAGCGAGCTCTTTCTTGCTAGGGAAACTGACACCGTAAACGCGCTGAAGAGAATCGTTCTCTTGGGAACCGAGGAAGTATGAGGCACTGTTCTTCATGATGCTGAAGGCCTCGATGCGGTCGGTGCTAGGAACATGGGGTCCACGGCAAAGATCGATCAAGGGACCGTTGCGGTAAACGGTGGTCTTGGTGCCGTCGGGGACCTTGTCTTTAATGATGTGTTGCTTATACTTGTTGTAGCTGAACATCTCAAGAAGCTGCTCCTTGGTCAACTCGAGGCGCTCGAATTTCTGCTTCTCCTTGACAATGGATCCAACGATTGACTCGAGGGGCTTCCAGTCGCTAGCCTGGACAGCAGCGCCTCCAGGGAGAGCCATTTCGTAGTAAAAACCATTGTCGACCGGGGGACCGATGCAGAGGGAGCATCCGAATCTCCTCTCGCAAGCCTCGCCAAGAATGTGCGCAGAACTGTGCCAGAAGACCTGCTTCCCTTGCTCGTCATCAAAGTTCAGCAGTTCCAGCTTGCAGCTCTTCTCCAAGGGTCTGTCCAAGTCCCACAACTGGTTCTGGTCGCCATCCAGTCGCGCGACAACGGTTCGCTTGTACAGGCTGTTGGAGATGCTCTTTGCGATTTCGCCGGGGGTGGTCTCGTAGCTTGTACCCTGACGGATGGAGCCGTCAGGCATGGTGATGGTGATGGGCTCGCGGGGCCTCGTGGCGATTTCGTCATCATACTCCTTCTTCAACCGGTCGAAAAGTTCGATTCTCTTTTGTAGGAAATCGGGAGGGGGGTTGAGCTCGAGGGAGCCGGCCGAGACGTCGCCAGCATCTTTGGCCTTCTTCTCTTTCTTAGGGGCCTTGTCTTTGTTAGCGCCGCCAAGGGCAACCTTCTTGATGCCCTCAGTGACGGACTCGACAGCTTGCTTCGTGGAATCCATGATGTCGTTCAATTGCGAGGTCGCGAAGGGTCGTGGTAAGGATTGAGATTCGGCAGAAAGAGGCACGATGTCGAGTCTTTGGGCAATAATTTTTGGACGAAACAGCAGAAGAAGTCAACCCCGCCAAAAGCTCCCGTGAGTGAAGGGTTTGGGCAACTTAAGGCTCAGTGTCTTGCTAGCCGCTTGCGAGCCCCTCCCGGGAATGAGCACCGACCGCTGTTTGATATTCAGCGCACGTTTAAACCCGTTTGGGTAAGTGTGGGACAGGCTGCCGTTGGAATGAAGGCACTCCGTCCCTCCTTCCAACGCGTGCTTTCTACCCCCAAAACACCTGTTGTAAGAGTTTCTTCTTTCTTCCCGGTTCTTGATTAGAGATGCAGTAGAGGACTGTTTTGTGACAGTATATTCAAAAAAGACTCCATATAAATGCGCAATAAATTAAGGCGGCAGATATCATAAGGCATTGTTTATCAAGGGGCTGATTGTGTCTGCCTACGGCAAGAGCAATCAGTCCTAGAGGACTTTGGACAAGCTGCGAGGGCGGCAGCCTAGGTACCTCGCACATACCCGAAAAGGCTCAGAGTGGGCGAGCCACTTTAGTTTTTTGGCGGGGTCGTCCGGAAGAGGCTATCTTCCGTCCCGCTACATAGGACCAATAGCATAGCTTGATTAGCCTGCACCACAAGTTAGGTCGCTGGAAATTTTCTGTCGGCTGGCGGATGGCTTCGTTTTTCCAAAAGCAGCAATTTGGCACCAGCGGGAAAAAAAGAAGCAGCTCCAAACGACAACAGCCAATCCACCCATCAATATGTCATTTGGACGAGGAGCTCCGCGCGGTCGCGGCGGCGGTGGCTTCGGCGGTCGCGGAGGCGGCGGGTTTGGTGGTATGTTTCAATTGACTCTTCTCATTCCACAATATTCATCATCCCCCGACGATATTGTCTGGCTCGATATGCGCTCTACCGATATGCGCTCTACCCATCAACGTTAACTTGGACACGCAGGCCGTGGCGGTTTCCAACAGAGAGACATGGGTCCTCCCGCAACGATCCTCGGTATGCTCAGTGCATCATTCGCGACGCGTTCTTCCGGAGAACATTACTCTTTCTAACAGCAACTTGTTCTACAGAGATGGGCAAGTTCATGCATGCTTGCGAAGGCGAGATGATCTGCGAGAGCATCAACCCCAAGGTTCCTCACTTCAATGCGCAAATCTTCCTCGAAAACAAGGTGCGACCGTTCCCCGAATTAAACTTGGGCCGTCAATCCAAGCAGACTTGTCTAACAGGAAAACAGACGGCTGTCGGCAAGGTTGACGAAGTCCTCGGCCCCATTAATCAGGTGTACTTCACCATCAAGCCCTCGGAGGGCATTCAGGCCACATCCTTCAAGGAGGGCGACAAGTTCTACATCGGATCTGAGAAGCTCCTCCCGCTGGAGAAGTTCCTTCCCAAGCCGAAGCCCCCCCCAGGTGCGCCCAAGGTCAAGCGAGCAGGCCGCGGTGGCCCGGCAAGAGGCGGCCGCGGCGGCCGTGGTGGCTTTGGCGGTCGTGGAGGTGCGCCGAGAGGTGGCCGCGGCGGCAGCGGTTTCGGCGGTCGCGGAGGTGGTGGTTTTGGCGGTCGCGGCGGCGGTGGTTTTGGCGGTCGTGGCGGTGCGCCGAGAGGAGGCGGCGGCTTCAGCGGTGGTCGGGGCCGGGGCGGCTTCAGCAGAGGAGGCCGGTAGGCTGTGGCTTTGATCGTCAACTCATAGGAGGGGAGGGTTTCTTCTGTTGGACTACGACTCTGGCGTTCTGGTTTGCTTTGCTTTTACAAACATCGGTCCTGGCGGTAGGGCCCTAGGCTGCATGTACATCATCCATTGTGGTCACCCAAAATTAGAGAAAAGTACTGATCGCGAGCTTTCGTAAGATGCCCCAAATGCAATGTCATCTTGCGTGTGAGGTATTGAAACAGGTTTGAAGGCAGCCAGGGCGGGTTTGCAGCCCATGGAATGTAGGATACAGTGCGGCGCATGTGTCTCGGTGTTCAGTCATCGATGTGAAATCTGCTTGAGTTGCGGTGTGTTCAAAAACATGCAGAAAGTCAAAATGGGCAGAGAGATATTTACTGGTGAGTGTATGGCAGCAGACGTGAGGACGACTTCATTCGCTCCAATAGCTAACGCATCGGTACTGAGGGCCGCGGTGGTAGGTGAATTGAGGCTGAGTTGAGCTTGCGCTAAGGAAGAGTGCTAGACAGTCGACGTCCCTTGAACAATACTTACTTTTTTGATAGGTGCCTGTTTCCAAAAATAGGCATCTGAACTTGTCTTGCCAGTAAAGCTTCGAGGAAGGCCGGGCCTATTCCCGAGTTTCTGGGGAAATGCATGTACTCCCCGCATGACTCCGCCGCTGCATCTTGCTTCTTTCTCTCAGTCCCTACGTGGCCAGTCATCATATCTGCTGCTTAACGGATACACACTGCTGCTTGCAGGTTCACCATCACATCAGACCTGGCATGCCACAGGCGAAAACGGCCCCGAGCCCGGTTTACCTCCACAACACAAGTGTGCTGGATACCATCGTGCTGATGATCGCTACAAGCCGAAGTCTTTACCCAGACGGTACCGGCGAGCTTTGGGCTGTTCAAGGCACGCGAAGGATCTTCTGTTGGAGGCGCGGTTCGTTGGCCGGTGGGGCCTCCCCTACCACTAATACCGGGTGTAACTGTGCGACCTCATGAGGCACCGACTTGGCCACACATCTCCGTCGACGCCATTGTCTTTCATCCTCTCGCTTCAACCCCAGCCTCGGACTTCCTCCAGGGTCCCAATTCCCATCGGTTTCTGTTCGGCTGAACTTGTGATACACTTACATACACACCAAGTTAGCCGATCAATATCACCGTATTGTGCTCCCGGCGCGCCGGCAGAAGCAGTTTGGCCGATCAAGCCTCCTTACGATCATACTTACTGGCAAACGGACGAGATTGTCCATGGAACGCCAATATGTCAGCCGCTGAGGCTCAGCTGGCTAAAATCTGGTGATCTCCCTTCATCTTCAGGCACGCCCAACTGCCCCAGAGTTATGTCTCGCCCACCCCTCGTTCGTCGTTCGAGAGGGCTTGGGCTCTAGTTATGCCTCAGCC
The DNA here is from genome assembly GCA_006783085.1 of Colletotrichum shisoi. Lineage (NCBI taxonomy): Eukaryota > Fungi > Ascomycota > Sordariomycetes > Glomerellales > Glomerellaceae > Colletotrichum > Colletotrichum shisoi. Next base: position 29,495 of record PUHP01000140.1, on the reverse strand, counting down.
GTCCAACGTCGGGTTGAGCGTATATCATGTTTGTCTTGCCCTGGTTTTATTCGATGCAGCGCGGTCCAATGCCGCTAGGGTGCAGGCTTGAGCAACACGAAGGAGCACGATGAACCCCTCTTCGGAGCGCGATGTCCTGGCTGTGACCCGCGACCCCATGCCCCTTGAGGCTGAGCTGCCTACACCAGCCCCCTTCCAACAAACCACCAGAATCCATCCAGACTCTGGGGTTTGTACCTGCAAGTGGGCCGGTCTCTGTTGTTGATGTTCCTATCTTGATGTGTGGAGCTGGACTGAACCTATTCTTATGCTACGGTGATACACCTTGTTCGAAGGATTCTGCCACTTTTAGGTTCAATTGCCATCTAGTCAACTCATGCGTTTTGTTTTTCGTGTCCGCGTCTTCCCCGTTGAACCTCTTCTCCGTCTCCCGCCTACCCATCTTCCTCATTCTCTGTACCGTACGCAGACTCCCTCCCACCAAACTCTTTTCTTCTTGTAATGAGCTGCTGCTTCTTATAATACTTTCTTAAGGACATATCCCCGCATTTCTTTTCACCCTAGTTGTTCCCAATATATTTATGCCATGATGAACAGCACGAATAGCTCAGTAACATCGAGCCCCATTCACACCCCGACAACAGCACATGAACTATGAAGCGCCAACGAGGCACTACAGAGGGTGGCAAGTCTTATGATAGCGGTGACGGAATCTTGCAGACAGCAATTCCGAGAACAGTATGCAAATGACGGTGAATCTTGTGGGCGCAATGGGCGGAGGGACTCGGCCTCTCAAGTTTCGACTCTAGATCTAGTCTCTCCCACTACAGTCGACGACAACGACAACTACGAGGCCAAATACCAGACCAACCATCATGTATCTAGTCCGCGCTTCAATCCATCGACCTGGGATTCTCACCAAGCACCAAATATCCATGTATTGCCTGTGATTCTTACGCTTCCCCGAAATCCGACCGTTCCTACAGCTCCGGCGGCTCGCGTACCTGTACCTCCCCTATTGCGCAATACCGGACTCCAAACACATCAAACCTTCACAGAGATGTTCGCATTTCACAGCCAGGGCTCGCGACCCATCCGAGAAAATCCGATGAACGACTTTGCGTCACACAGAAGATTAGCCCCTGGAGGGCTTGAGCACACCTTAGAGTACCCGGACCTGTTTGAAGCAGCTCGGATGATTGTGTTCACCCAGCGAATGAGGCACTCCGTAGAGGCAGCATCGTCAAGAATGATACACGAAAATTCAAGACAAGCCGAGGGCAATGAGGAACGCCTATCCTGGACCCAGCAGAGCAAACTTCACCAATCACTGCCACTTCTCGACAAGGCACCTCGGCCACAACTGCCGTCTGCCTAAGAGACCTGGCTCGTGGACGTCGTCAGCCTCTACCAGATTTTGGCGTTTACCGGTCTCTCCTAGGCTATGGCCCTAGCCCTGGACATCTCTCAGTCTTTCAAAAATGTGGCATCTGGCCAGCAGTCGTGGTTTACCGCAGCTTACGCTCTCACCGTTGGCGTCTTTGCCTTGCCCTCAGCACGCCCAAGAGACACCTTCGGTCGTAAACCCGTCACCGTTCTCGGCTGCCCCTGGTTTGCACTCTGAAGGGTACTTGCTGGCCTGTCTCTCAATGCCCAAAGAGGGGAGGGGGGGGGGGGCGGCACGGTGTACTTTTGCATCTGCCGCGCCATGCAGGGGATTGGCCCGGCCCTGTGTCTGCATCCCAATGGCTTCACTACCCTCGAGATGATGTTGGTTCCAGGGCAGAAAAAGGATACGGCAGTCTAAATCTTCAGTGCTTCCGCACCCGTGGGCTTCGTCCTTGGCGCAGTCATGTTGTCACTGTTCGCCCGCGGCGCTGCATGGGAGTGGTAATTCTTCGTTCTCGCCGCCGTATGCGTTTCGGCCGGCGGGTTGGGGCTGCTAGTACTCCCTTGCCAAGCCCTCACGAAGGAACACTCTGGCAACAGCATATTGGTGCGGCTTGACATCTCTGGCACAGTCCTCGGCACCAGCGGTCTCGTGCTTCTCAGCCTTTCATGTAACCATGCTCCGGCCATGGCTTGGCAAACCCCCTAATTCTACGACTTCCTCATCGTAGGCGCCACGTTCTTCGCAGCATTCATCTACAACGAAACAGTGGTTGTAAACCCATTAATGCCCCTGAACACCATAGGCTCGGCCACGAATCTGATAGTAGCCTGCACGGTAGCGGTCTGGGGTTGTTTCGCCATCTGGGCGTTTTATACCTCTCAGCTTCCAGTGCTGCTGGGCGAGTGGAACTCCCTCATGGCCAGTACCAGCCTTGTCTCCGTTGCTCGCTGTGGCACTACTGCTTGCTTGTCTCATGCCTGGAGTGGAGGTGTACTGGGCATCTTTCGTGGCCGTCTTGTCTCTGCCGCTGGCGTCTATCCCGATGACTACGGCACCGCCTCAGCAGACGCACTGGGCCAACGCCTTCGTCAGCAGCTTGCTTGCGCCTTTGGGAATGGTCATGGGAAGCCCCTTTGCGACGGCTATGTTGCGGGAGAATCTGCCAGAGGAGCAGAAAAGAATCGCAAGCAGTGTGGTCTTGGCTAGATCGAGCTACGCCATGTCGTTTTTCATGGGAGTAGCGAGATCGGCCGAGGTTCAAGTAAGTCAGGATGGCTCGGATGTCTTGTCAGGATGCAGAGGAGCGCAATATTTCGGTGTAGGCCTCGGAAGTCTGGGAGTCTTGCTGGTAACGGCGATCATGCTTCAAGCCGTGTTTGTCAGGGGCCCCTGAGTGAGTTATGGCATCGGTGCGTGTGGCGTTCCGGAAGGACAAGGCCCTGAGGAATATGACTTGCTTGAAAATAGATATAGGAATGCGGCAGAGCTACTGATGGAACGTGAAAGAAAAGAAAGGCTACCATCCCCGTTTCTCCTGGTTCCCGTCAGCCCGTCTTGTCGTCAACTTGGGATGGAACAGTGAGAGATATTTTCTCGTAGGGAAGTATCAGCGTGTCAGACTTGACATGAGATGATGAAAGTTTGCCCCGTGGACCCCGAGGCAATTCTCCAATCCAATGTCCCCATCCAACCCATTTTCCTTCCCGAACCGTTTCCATTCCGCACACATGAAGTCCCAGTGCAAACATTCATCAACTCGATTCAATTGTTGCTGCATTTCCCTTTGGGTATTCCCCGGGAATATGAAGATTGGAGATTGTTGGAACGCTGTCGTTTCTGACAGTGCCAGACGTAGGCCGGATAACAGAGATTGGCTGCTGTTCACGAGATGCACCCTGGCTTCTGGGAATGAACGTGGCGACAGCAGCGTCGGTTGAAACGTCTTGTTGGAGGTAGTCATTACCCTGGGTACGTTCATTGCCTGTCCTGGCGACGGAAACATTGTTGGTGGAAATTCCTGGAGAGAGCTTTCTGGTACCGTTCATCCACTTGTCGTACTGTCCGTTGCCGCCGGGTGTCTCGAGAACGTGGCCATAATCGGCCGATGCTACTGGACTAGAGTCCCCCTCATGATTGTCGGGTGTCGGGTGTTGGCTTTGAGTTCTTTGCACGTCGGTGTCGGGAACATAGGCTGCCTGCTGACCACGAGTCAAGAATTGCGATCGGTGAAGTGACTCGTGCGTGTAGGGATTCACCCCGTCCTCGCGAGCTTGCTGGGTCACTATAGCGGCGTGAGACGGGATCTCCTCCATAGGCGTCTGGTCCGTACCCCCATATCCATTCGGGTGCTCGTCAGAACCGAGATAGACACCCAGCATACTGCCTGGTAAGGCAGCGGATGGCATGACTGCGTCACGATCAGAATTGTCGAGTCCGGAGCTTACACTAGAGGGCGAAAGAGGTGCCTGTAAGCCTCGCTGCGCGTTGACCTGGATGTCAGATGGGAACCGCCCACCTGCTTCGGGACGGCGGGCATCTTGTCTTGAACTCGTGCTTGCTGCAACCGCCGTGCCCGCCGAGAATGGCTCGTCATCGTCATCGTCTTCGAGTACACCGTCACTGCTCGTGGATCGTTGTGAAGACTGGCTCAGGCTTCGTACATGTCCACGTACAAAGTCGCTCCTCTCTTGAGGGGACCTCTCAGTAAGGACCTTGATGTCTTCGTACCAAGCCATCATTGTATCATGGCTCTCAGCCCGAAAGACCCAAGTGTGGCCACGATGCATCGATCCAGTTTGGCGACCCTTGAGGATAAACTTGTTCGAAGACCCGCCCTCGCTAGAGTGCGAACCTAGTTTCTGCTCTGGAAGGTACAACGACATGACGGGGGCTTGGCCCTTGTCTGCCGATTTAAATTCATGGAGATGAGTCGAAGAAAGTACATACCTGTACCCAAAGTCGCAGTCAGTATTCTGTGTCTTGGGAGTCGCGGTCTATTTGGATATGCACGGGCCAACTCACCAGCCAGCTGTGTAGCTCTTAAGGTACTTGCTCTTGCGCTCAAGAAGTCCCGCGCGAATTTCCTGGCAAGCGACGTGTTCTCGACCAGGGTAGTGAATGTGTTCAGCGGACCGAAGTGGAATATCTGGATCCACGAATTGGTCGTCTCTCTGGACGAAGTTCGCCCACTCATGGTCTTTGGGCATGGAGATGGGGCCGATGCGGAGCTCTTCAATGGTGTTGTAAGCGGCGTCGGACTCGCGCTTGAGGATGCCAGCGTAGGCATTGTAAGCTTTTTGGACCTCGCCCACTACGATGGCCTCGAGTTCGCGGCCAGAATTCTCCAGGTTCAAGTAGGCCTGGTGGAGATAGTTCTCCTCATCGATCTGGCGCTCAACCTGCCTGTCGACGGCGAGACGTAGTAGGTACGGATCTTGCTTTCCGGTCGTTAAAGAGGGGTCCAGATCAGCCTGGCCCAAGGTGTCTTGTAGTGCCTTAACAGCGCGCTTCGTGCCATCCATCTCCTTGTCTACCAAATTTTTGAAGTCGCCCGACAAATTCTTGATCTCCTTAATCTTCTGATGAAGGTCATTTCGCAGGCCAGTGAGGGCTAAAATGACATCCTCTTCGATCTCCTTGGCCTTGTTTGATTCGAGAATGGCGCCCTTGTGGTAGCTCCGCAGTATTTGTAGCGCATCATCGATGCCACCTGAGTCGAGGAAACCGGGTGGACTAGAAATATTATTGGCGACGTTGGCGAGCTTCAACAACGATTTGGACTTGTGCTCGTAGTGTGTTTGAATTTCGCGGTAGTATGCAATAAGGTCTTTGAGAATCTTGCGCCATGCTGGGGAAAACGGGTCAGTGGCTTCGGTAGACGGATGGGGTTGCGCAGGGGCTCTTACACTGGAACCTGGTGGCTAAAGCATCGGTTGGGTTTCCCGACGTCGGAACGGGGCAGTGGAATGCGCTGCGTACTTCGTCGGGGTCGTTGGAGGACTGCAGGGCTAGGCTACGGACGCTTCCAGCCTTCATGCTTCGTCGACTGCTACTGCGCTTCAGACTGCCGTTCCTGCGCAGCGAGTTCTTCTTCTTGAGGGTGTTGTGGCGCGAGGGAAGATTCAGGTGATCCTCCCCGCCGTTGGAGACGAATGAGTTGGAACGAGGCATGTTGGACGAGTGACCCTCAATGATGCTACTTCCTCTTTGGCTCGCATCCCATTCTTCTGTGAACTTGCCGCGAGCCGTAGCGAAAGGTACTGCTAGGTTGGCGCGGTTGTTGTTGGCGGCGTTCGGGCTGTCGTGGTCCCTCTCTAAAGGAAGGGTTTGCGCCAGGTTGTGCCCGGTGTGAGAGTTGGCTAGAGTGTTGTGTTGCGGCTCCTGATCTTCGCCGTATCGTAGAGGAGCAGTTCGTTGAGGAGGAGTAGAATAGATAGCGGCGGCGGCAGTCGAGGTGTATGAGGAAGAGGGCTGGGCGGGTTGTTGAGGGAAATAGGACGAGGTGGGATTTGGGTTCAAAGCGGCGGCGCCGTGGCCAGCTCGTTCTTCCATGTCTCTCCCTCTGTCCCGTTCCCTTTCTCTTTCCCTGTATGAGTCGGAGTCAGCGAGGTGCGGCGCGTGGTTGGGCCGCGGCGTGGGAGATGAGGACGCGAGCGGGGATCTAGCGGCCATCGTGTGGGCGTCTCAAAGACACCAAGACACCTTGAGTGCCGGTGTTGGAAAAAGAGACGACTCAGGCTAGCGCAGCAGCGGGGATGGGCTGCAAGCTTGAGGATCGATAGCGGCGTTTTTAGACAGACTTAGCGCAGCAAAGAAGGGCGGAATGGGCGACAATCAATAGGTTGAGGTGTGCGTTTGACGCAATGGTTAGTGGAATAGCTATCTTGGGCTCAGACCAATGTCGTCATCAGCGACGGTCGAGTCGTGGAGGTGGCTCCCGATTCGGCCCAGCGGAATGCTATGTGTCTCGGGGATTGGTGTTGGCAAGAGGCGAAGTTGAGGAGGCAGCTATTTTCTCGGATGGTGCGTGGACACTGGACAGGCGCACAGGTGCGACGCAATCAATTAGTCCTCCTTTTGTCCCTTTCTTCTTTCTTCTTGCTCTTTTGGCGAAAAATCTCGGGATAGGACAGGATATGAAGGGGATGATGACGGACTGAAGAACAGGATCAAGCACAGAAGTTTGGTCTTAGGTTAGGTCAGGACCCACCCACCCACGTTGTTCAAGGTATAGAACCCGTCCCCTGGGCTGTCAGGCTCTTTCACGGTGCATCGAACCTGGAAAATAGGGGGGGGGGGGTCCGTTTCTCGAATCTTGCACCAGGAGGCAACATCTGGTATCACCACCCAACCAATACAATACCAATTCCCCCGTCCTTCTCTCTCCTACCCCTCTTCAGGCCTCACTCTCCCTCCCGGTTTGTATGAGGCCAAGGCGGTTCCTCTTGAGGTCGCACAGGTACACAATATGTATAAAAAACGGGTAGAAAACACAGCATAAGTGCTGTACCCAGCACCGGCTCCCCGTCACAGTGGTTTATAAATGCACCAAGGTGCCACGGAAGTGTCTAACGCACAAGCGCACCCTTGCTTGCATCCCGCGTCGCGTCGAGGATGGGACGAATCATCCTCCTGTCTCTTGCTCGTTGCTGGCCGAGATTTGCGCTGATGTGCTCCGGCGCGTGCGGTTTCCTTGCAGGGCACTCCCGTCTTATGACGCAGCTGTGCTTGGGACAGTACAAAGCGCATTTCCAAGCCTAGCAGACTATGGGATAGTTGCCATCGCCGGACCTCTGCCTTCTGGGCGGTTCATATCGACAATAGCCCATAAGATGAACGGTTACACACACCGTCTGATCCTATGTAATACTTGAGTGAGTAACTGCGGGTATCAGCGTCTCATTTGACCTTCTTGCCGGTCGCTCGAGTACTGTCTGCCTGCCTGCCTGTCTGGCTGAGAGTTGATCATTTATCTATACAGAACAAGGTGGTAATGTAGTACCGTACCAGGGATGAGTAGGGCCATCCTCAATTACACGCACATGGTGCGATCATTGTGTTCGCTCAACCTCATCATCGGCTTTTTGACACACTCGCTTGATGCCATCCGTCTTTGCCCGCTCATCCCCCCGCACTTCCTTTCTCTTGAGCGAGACTGCGCCACCATACCATTGCGGTTCGTTTCCTCCCTCATCTTCTTCGTTGGCCGGGTGGGGGAGGGGGGGCAGTCATGTGCCTCTGACCACCACGGAAGCCGTCGCGATGGTCGCGGACAAGAAACCAAGAATGCTCCTGCTACTTGAGCATCCGCCCGGCCGATGACGTATGTGTCTCCCTCCTCCAATGGCTGGCTAAGTACATTCGCTACAATCATCACACGCTTGGAACCTCGGGCCCGGTGCAACTACAGTACCCAAGTTTGTGCTAAGCCCCTAGCTTCTGGGCATGCGGATGACCACTGTTCCGTTGCTGGTCGGCCGCGGTGTATTTTCATCTCATAGACATTTTTTCCGTGCTGTTGGTCGCACCCGACCAACCCGAGCGTTCCCAACCACGACCGAGACGCTGCTCGATATTGTCACTTACTTGACGTTCATGGCTCGTTGGAGGCTGACTTGGCTTCTTTCTGTTTGGTACGGCGTTGGTGGCTTCAGGTTTGGCTGGAATTGTTGCCTGGTGCGGTCACCAACCCCAATCGCTCGCTGTGCAGATTTCTTGGAGTTTCCGAGCACCGTCAACACCATCCAGGTTTGACTGTGCGACCTCCAGAGGCACCGCCCTCGCAACGTATTTTGTCCCTCAAGGAATCATCTACTTCCATCTCGCACATGAAGCAGATAATTTTGCGGTAATTCAGCATCATACAGCCAACCTATTTCCTCCTAGTCCTAGACCACTCACGTATTGGAAATGACATGGATCCTAGAGCATCAGTTTGGTTGGAAGCTCCAGGTAGTCATGGGAAGAATGAAAGGCAGAGAAGCCGACTGATTACCGCCGTTCTAAATCACGTGCGATGCTGCAGCTGCTACATGCCGCATTTGATCCTGCTCTTGGCTCTCGTCTTGCCTGGCAAGCGATAAACTCTGGCATTGAAAGAGCCACGTTATGTGTACAGTTGTCCGTGACTCGTGTTGTCTGTGTCCCTGGTTTTTAGTGGTCAGATATCGTTCATCTTATCTCTTGATTCGACTCCAGCCCAAGGGGCGAGGGCAGGGGCGGGCCTTTAGCGTAGTAGCCTATCGTTTTGAACCTTCACCCAAGTCAACAATATCGGTCAGATATCCTGCTGCGATAAGCTGGCCTACAACAAGTCAACTGGAAGGACGCGCATTTATCGTATTCATTCAAAATGTGTAAATGTGACAAGCTGCTAGAATGAAGGGTCAACAGGCGACACGCCTTCCTCGGGCCCGAACGTAGTCATCCCGCGGAACCCAAACGCCCCTGCTATGCCATGATAATGACCCGACCGCTCGACGCCATCCATAAGGTCGTGATTGCTATGCATCTCCATGTTTTCAAGTCCAACTCCCGTCCAAGTCGACAACTCGAGCAAGCGCCTGTCCCGTTTTAAATCCTCAGTCTCTTCGGCTATCAGGACCAGGGCCATCACGTATATCTCTCTCAAACTTGGGGTGCGGGAGCATCGTCCGCCACAGATTCGACGGGTTTGAGCCTTGTCCTCCGCCGTGGTGGTGGTGCTTTGGGTGGTATCTTCCTATGTCCATTCAAATGAAACGTCGACGTCGACGTCGGTCCGACAGGAATACCATGTCGATGTTTTGGTACTTCGGGCAGGGGTTTCTTCGCCCGCACTGCGACTCGCCCGGCATTTTCTTCTCCTTGCTTGGCTTCCGCTTCTGCTTCGGCCTTCCGACTCGGAGTGATGACACCGGGTTTCTCCATGACGGCCGCGACATCAACCACGCTAACGCTGCTTGCCGTCTGCGAGCGAGATAGACTGATGCCCAGGAACTTCCTCGCCACTTCAGCCTCGCCGGAAGGCTCCTGGTCGATAAGCCATTTCACTTTGGAGACGCGATCAACCAACCTCACTGTTGTTTCATCAGCGGGCGCAAAGTGGGAGTTGCCAAAACCCCCCAGGATCCTCAAGACCTTGAGGACCTCGTCGCGTTTGTAGTGCGGCGGGCGGCTCAGCTGTGTATGCGCCAGAAGCGGGTACAGGACTCGAAGGTATGTGTGACGAAGCGATATCTTCTCATCCGGCAAGTCCATGAGGTTCCTAATGATAACGTCAAGGAGAACCTTGAGGTCGTTCGTGTAAAAGTATTCGTATGTGGCTTTGGTTGTAAATAAGAGATATAAAAGTTTGAGAATCAGTAGCTGCAGAGACGTCTCGGTTTCGCGATTCAGCAGCAAAATGATATTCTCTCCGAATGTGCGAAACGAGTCGCCGTGTAGACTTAGACACTTGATGACCCTGTTTGTAAGGGGGGCGGTGGGGGACGTAGGATCGGCGGCCACGTCGGTAGAAGCGAGCATGTATTGTTCGTTTAGTACCAACTGTTACAAGGTCAGCCACGAGAATGATGGACAGCGGGGAGCAGGTACGGGAAGCGACAAACCAGCACGCGAATAATAGGGTAGTGGTACGGGTCGTGAACGTCATTGGAGAGCTCCTCGATTATCTGGAAAAGGTAGGCGATGAAGCCGTCGTCGACCTGGAGTAAGTCGGCGGTGCGCAAGCGTTCGATTCGTGACATTTCATACATGAGCTCAAGAAGCAGACGATGCAGCCTCAGATCCTGATCTTTGCGACCGTTGATCAGCTCGAGAAGGCGAGGGAAACACGCCTCCTCGATCATGCGGGAGTATGTAGACTCATCGACTTGGCCATCGAGCAGCAAAAAAAGTACGATAACGTGCAGCGATGCTGGGTCATCCTCCTGCAGCAAACTGTAGATGATTTGGGTGCGGATGTAGTCCCTGTTGTCTCGAAACAGCTGGCACTGCAGTAACTTCTCGCAGCAGACGGCGACATCGTCCTCGGTTTCGGGGAACTTTTCTCGGAATCTCGAAGTGAGGTATAGCCAAGCTCGTAGGGTTTCATCGATCAAATCGTGCGACTGGTATTGGGTCGTGACGACGTCGTCAAGCTCTGGGTGATTGGTGTGTTCTGTCAGTTGCGAGGCTCGTCAAGCGTAGAGCGTGGGCGGCGACCCGACAAGTAAAGAAGAACGACGTCGACTAGGGGAGCGGGGGTGGGAACGTGGAGCGGAGAGAGAGAAGGGGGGGGGG
>PUHP01000140.1:0-18786 GCA_006783085.1 Colletotrichum shisoi | reverse complement strand
GGGGGGGGGGGGGGGGGGGGGGGGGGGGGGGGGGGGGGGGGGGGGGGGGGGGGGGGGTTTACTGACCTTCCCAAAACTGATGTTGAGTCTCGAGAGACTCGTAGACGTCAAACTCGGCCATGATGCTGGAAACCACCTTGGAAAGATCGGCGAAGTGATCTGCATCACTGGCGCAGTGCGAAGAGCGACCGCTGCAGAGACGATGGTTTAGAAAAAGGAAATGAGGAAGCAGAGCAAATATTCGGTGGGATGAAGATGAGGCCGGCTGGAGTTTCGACTCTTTGGGACTTGATACAACACATGGCTGGACAACAAGGGCCCCCCTCCTGGTCGAGACAGGTCAGGTCATGTTCAAGAGAGCAAAAGGTGGGGGAGAAAAGGACGGGAGACGGTCGACGTGGAGGGGCAGGAGCGGTTGGGTTGGCTATGCCCACAGTACAGTGGAGGCGTGAGAAAGGAGGGGACCGAGGGGTGGTCCAGCGCTTTTGGTAGGTACCTAGGTACTGTAAGATAGGTATGTAGGTGGGTACTTTTGGTAGTGGAGGCAGTGGTGGCGGGGGAGTAAGTAAATATCAGCTTGTTGCACCTGTCTATGTCGGCGAGTTACGTCAAGCTGTAACCGGGTCCGCCCACAAACCTTCATACCATGTATAGGTAGGCAGCCAAATACAAAGCTCGCCTGCCATTTCTCGGACAAGTTCTGTTTGCGCGTGCGATATCTACCGCTCTTGCGTTTTGGGTGTTCGTCATGCTAGAACCTACCTACTGTCAGGACTGGGCAAAATCTACGTAGGTAGGCCACAGCCAGTAGTGCAGCTGAGTAGGCCACAGCACGTTGCAACTGGGTTCCTTCTACCATCGCGTGGCCATGTGTGGTATCAAAGTTGCCATGAGAATAATAATGTCCGTATGGATGCTGTGAGCTCTACGTTTAATGTGTAACCATTTCTAAAACAATGTATCGAACAGGGAGGGCATTCCGCATAGCGTAACTTAACCGGTCTCGGTACTCCCAAAATATCCTGTGTCATACGCCAGAAACGCCTCTAACCGAACCCATCATGTCATGAGGTAGTCCTAGCCAATCCATTATCCATGATCACTTTCTACGACTCCTTCTCCTCGACCGGTCGCTCATCGTCCTCGTACACCTTGACCTTGTCGGCATACTGCATAATGTTGCTGACAACGTAGTCCGATATCGTGTTGCCCTTGCCCGCCGCGATCCGCAGGATGAGTTCGTTGAGATGCTGCCGCCCGAGAATGTCCACGTGATCTGCCGTCTTGGGCCCCCCTCGAGGATTGAATCGTTCGGGCTCGTGCTCCATCTCGACCACAGTCACCTTGACACCGGCCGGGTTGTACCGCTTGTAGTTCCATCCGCGGTTACACATATACCCAGTACTGAGCAGGTTCACCGTTCCATCGCCCTCGCCCATGACGACGCCGTGGTCCACCTCTCCCTGCGTGAGAGCTGTGTCGATGGTGATGTTCAGGTTTGTGAGAGCGGGCATTTCTGGCGACCGGTAGTAGTATCCTCGCTCCGTGGGCTTCCCCACGCCATAAAAGCAGTAGATTTTGAGACTGGGCGCCAGCGGCAGTCGTGTCTCCAACGGATTGATCCATTTCTGGGCGTCTTTTTCGTTGGCTTCAACATCGGCCTCGGTATGCGCTACGCCATGCGAGTACGCTCCTTTCACGTTTCTTGAGTACCACTCCTCGGTCGTGTTAAAGAGGTATTCCATGGCCGACTCAACTGTCAAATTCCGATCCGGTGTTGTCCAATTCATGCCGCTGCGGAAGTTAAGAAGAGATCCATAAGAGAAGTCCTGCCCAGGCAGGTCGTCAGGCGCCCAAGTGGAATTGCCCCAGACGGCGTCCCCGCCGATGGGAAGCATTGACGAAATACCGGGCATCGCGCGGAACAGCTGCGCCCTTTCGTCCTTGCTCAAGAACTTCTCGAGGCCGTAGACGGCAAATGCGTTGAGCTGCGCCGTGTCACGCATTTCACCCGACAAGACAGCCGTCAGGTCCTTGACGGCGCCAAGCATACACCCGCTCACGTTGATCCACGCCTCGACGTGCTGCTCGACCCAGTCGTCACCTCCCCTGCCGCCACTCTCAGACGCTACCCAGTGGAAGAAGTAGAAAAGAACCTGTCCGCCCATGCTGTGAGACACGAGGACGGCCTTCTTTCCCGAAAATTCGTGCGCTGTCTCGATGTAGGACTTGAGCCTCGAAAAGTATTGATCGCGAGTCTCAAGGTTCGGGTAGGCCAGGCGCCAGTCGTACGCTGCCGTGAAAGAATTGGTCGGGTCGTAGCCTATGGACGCCAGATTCTCAAATATCTTGTTCCAAATCCAATATCCGGTGATGAAAAAGTCAGTTGCGTCAAAGCCCTGGGCGGCCCGGAGTTTGATGTGGGGAGGATCAAGACCGGTATCCTGGTCCAACATGATGTGCCTTTTCCAGTTCTCCTTATCCAGAACCAACGCCCGCATCATACTCCAACTGCCCCAGAGACGCTTTCGGAAATACTGGCGAGAGACATTGGCAGTGCCCCATGATTCGAGACCCGTTGAAATGACGCCCGGTACCATTATCATTGGGTGGTGGGCGTGAAGGCCCTCGGCGCGGGCTTGTAGCCCTACGGAGAAGGCATCGTAGCTATCGACGAACTCGCGCTCGCCTTGCTTCACGAGCAGCCGGGTCAGTTCAGGCCAGCTTGGCGTCAAGTCCCCCTCCAAGCCCAGAAACGAAGTGTTACTGACCACAAGATCCCGCATGTCCTTGACCAAGCCAGCAGGCAGAACATCGAAAAGACTATCCATGCTGAGCTCCCCGAGCTCGGGGAAGTCTATAAGATCGTTGCTTTTCGCGAAGAACCCGGCAGCTATGATTCCGAACAAGCTTCCGAGCAAGAAGATGGCGCCATTGCGGCGTTTTCGTGTTTTAGGTTTCACATGGCGAACGACGTGGGCGGTGGCTTCCGACTTTTCGGGGCTTTCGTCTCGAGGGGTGGGTGGTTCGTTCTCGACCTGGGTATCGACGGGAAGCGCTCGGCGCCTGATGGTCGAGGAAGACATAGTCGTGATCGCAGAGTTTGCGAAAACGCGGGTGATACTGGGGCCTTGAGGTTAGCTTGTGAGCTCGAGATAGCGACGGCCTAAGGATGCCATTATGACTGGCTCAAGACAGGTTCAAGTAGTCCGTACCTAGGTAGGAGTGCGGTGGAATGTAAGGGCTTGGGAGGTGCCCGGAGGGCTGAAGGAGGGGGGAGCAGGGGGGAGGGTGGCTCAATATTTATCAGTTGGACCCGGCCGGGTCCGGGAGGCGCAATGTCAAGCTACCTAAGCAGTCAAGCAAGGGATGTACGAAAGAGGCAGCGACAGCAACATAGAGGGGCGCAAAGCTTAATTCGCCGTCCTTCAGACGAAATAGCGGAATGTCGACAGTAGTCCCGACGCTAGCAAGATTGGAACTGCACAGGGGGGGGATGGGGACAATCGCTCAGAGAAACAGGCGGGGAGAACAGAGCAGAAAAGAGGAAAGGCACCCGGTTGCGGCGTTGGCCAAACTGACCGAAAGCAAAACAGAATCAAAATATCCGCACAATAAATAAAAATAAATGACATGTCCGTGAGCGAAGCCCTGGTAGTGCTTGTCGTGACGTCAATTTCCGGATGGCCCCAGCGTCTATCATCTTTTGTTTTCAACTCGCAGCTTCCAGCACGCATAAAAGTGCGGCAGATGGACAGGTACCTTTCCGCCTTGGGCAGCCACAACCCCACTATGCCATGCGGCCTCATCCAGACAGCATCGTGTAACTTTCATGTCGGACAAGACTGGAGAACACCTCGATTCCAAGAACTTTCTACTCAGTCCGGAAGCAGTCAGCAATCCCCCCAATCCCCCCCCCCAAAATCCCCTGGCGACAGATAGATCCTCAGGAATCCACTTGATGGACAGTAGTGTAATGAGACACTTGAGTGGGCGGTATGTCCACACGGGCATGCAGATGCATCATGATGCAGCACGGTATCTCGACATCCGCATTAACGACAGTCTTCTGGAAGTCAACTCGGTCGATGGCTTACCATACCTAGTATTGTTAGCAGGCCCCCACGGATTGGCCTGTTCTCAAGTTCGGATCTTGTGAGTGCTTTGTCTCTAGACCGGCAGGCGGTATCCGGATTTGACATTCTACAACACTACCGGCCAACACACCATGATGTCGGGCACTACTCCGCGTGTAGGGATACATTGACATGGGATACCTGCTTAGGTAGGTAGTCGAGAACCAATAAGACGGCGCATCGAGGAGCACGAGGAAAAGCGAACTGCGGCTCCCTGAAGAGGTAGGTCTTGGGCAGGTAGTCGCAGCTATTTAGCATGTGATTGTGGATGACAGACAACTGAGCAACATTGATGGAAGAAGCAAATTGGTTGATGCATACATAGCACTTGAAGGCCAGGACAGTGAAAAACACCGGTGGATAAGCCCCACTTGTACGATAGCCTGACGGCTGGGCCTCCGAACAATGCGACTGGGTCAGGGGACACGGACGTGGAGCTGCACCTGATGCGCCGCCCGCTAACAGCAAATAGCAAACGACAACATCTCAGTTGCCAACTCCGAGTTCAGGACATCCGACTCGCATGTTGCCCGCTACAAACACTTGAACACGCAAACGCACAACCCACGACTGTGGTTCGAAACCGTTGCAATCGTCTCATTTCGCCCTCCTCAGGTTTGCGGCAGAGCCGGGTTTCTCCATAAGCAGCATTGCCTTCTCTTCCCTCTTTTTCTTCTTCCGCATCCTGCAGGTTTTCTCTCGCAGTCTCCTCCCCCCCCCGCTCAGTTCTCTCATCAACCACTGCACTGCCTGTTTCTCGTTGCGCCGTTCAAATTGTCATGTGTTGAGTACAACGAGCGTCTGCCGGTCTAGGCTCGTCTTTAACTTTCAATACTGCCGCTTCCTTCTGTTTCTCCATCTACGCTGCAGTCACAGGGACCGACCGGTCGGCTATCCTTCTCCACAAAGCCAAACCGTCAGCATGGACGTTTCCAGCATCACATATGTCCCCGCGGATCTGCAGTACATTCAATATGAGCATGGTTTGGAAGCGGAATATCTCCCCGCCATCCGCTCTTTGATTGCAAAGGACTTGAGCGAACCTTACAGCATATATGTCTATCGATATTTCCTCTACCAATGGGGTCACCTGTGCTTCATGGTACGTGTCTTTCCCACTCACCTAGGCACCTGGCCTGTGTCGTCTTGCTGACCACAATTCAGGCATTGGACCCTTCAGACTCGTCACTCATTGGCGTCATTGTGTGCAAGCTGGAAGTACATTCATCTCACTCACCACCAACGCGCCGCGGTTACATCGCCATGCTGGCCGTCGCCTCCCCATATCGTGGCAAGGGTATCGCCACGTCCCTCGTCAAGAGAGCCATCGACGCCATGGCTCAGCGGAATGCCGACGAAGTCGTTTTGGAAACTGAAGAGACCAACACCCAGGCCATGCGCCTGTACGAGCGCCTGGGCTTCCTGCGCTCCAAGAAGCTGCACAGGTACTACCTCAACGGAAACAGCGCCTATAGGCTGGTCTTGCTACTCAAGACCATCGACCCGGACGCTGTCCTCGAGGACTCTGATGGCCCATCTCCATGACTATGGAATGGCTCCAGCGACTTACTATCCGAGTCTAAACAACTACTAGAGAGCGTTTGCGGCGTCATCTAGCATCAACGCTGGCTATTCTGTCGTAATAATAGCCAAAGGTTAAGTCAATCGTCCTAGAGCGGCGTTGTTAATCGGGCAGGGCACGTACCCTGTTCATTACACAACAACAGTACGGTATACCGAATGGCATAAACGATGGGCTGTTTCGATACCAGGACAGATCTTTAGTTCCAGCTTGGTGGGCTGGGCTAGCGGTGTTTCGATGTTAGATGGTATGCTTTATTTTCGGTGTTTTGCCAAACAAAAACACACATCTTATTAGCGCACGCTTTTGGCTATACGTACATCAGAAGAGCCGGGATGAGCATGACTATGGAACTTGAACTCGTCATAGTGTGGTTTGTCTTCGTTTGGTCATCCGCCCTCCCATCTCAGCAACATTTGCACGCACACAAACGGCTCAACCCTCATCGTGTATGCTTATGTGAGCCGAGTGGTTTTAATAGTGTATTGCATCCTCGCCGAGTTGCTGAAATATAGAAAAATTCGTCAATATCGTAGATGGCTGCTGCTAGGCAGCCTCATTCTTTGGCTTGTGGACGACGAGATTGGTACAAGATCCATAGAGCTGTAGATGGAGGCTTTGACGCCCCAATGGTTTCCGTAAGCTATACCAAGATATGTGAAGGCATCTGGGCCTTTGTTAGTCTTATCGGACAGGCAAAGACACTTGAGCAAATGCGAACACACCTGGTTTGTAATATATGGGACGTCCCATGGTCTCGACTAGCCTCAGCTCCCGAAGCTTTTGCAGAGTACGAGTCACATCTGCCTTGTCACCGAAGTCGGCCGTATAAACACACACGATCCGGTCTTTTCGTCCAGTAGGGTCAGTATGTGGGTTCCAGGGAGCGACCTTGGCTGCGATTCCCAATTCGTTGTTGGCTGTGGCCTTCGAAATGACACGCCAGACCTCATCAACATCCTTGGGTTGACAGAAGAGCATCCACTGCCGACAAGCGTCAATCACTGCCATGTACATCATATCGCCGAGATCAGAAGACTTGCCTTGCCGGCTTTGATCCCACACGCATTTGCAAGACTCAAGATGTCCCGAGAAGCCTCCCTCTGCTCTTGATCTATCTCTCGCATCTTGACTGCCGCAGACTTTTTGGTGCTGTTGATGCCTTGCTTAAAGTTGAGCAGGATATTTAGCCTCTCCGTGCCTCCCTCGATCAAAGTATCGAGCCGGGAGCCTTCCTCCTCAGGTGCCTCGTCCTCGTTTCCCCTGCTGCGCTGGTTCTGGGCAAGGAACTTGTCTTTGCGGCGTATGTACGGGTTGCAGATGAAGATCCAAGGAAATTTGTCGCTGTGCTCGGTTGTCTCCGGAGGGAGGCGAGCGAGGAAGTCGTTGACGGTCTCTGTCAATTGCCACGCGTAGGGAATGCCGGCGTATGGGTTGTGTAGTTTTGTGCTGTCAAGTGGCTCCGTTTTGACTCTACGGTTGATCTGGATAGCATCTGTCTCCTCCCACCACTGGGAAACATCGAAACACGTGACTCGAGACTCAAGCCCAATTGCTGTGTCCTCGTCTCCTAGCCCAACGGTCAGTCTTTGCGCGCCATGTCATTCAAGCCTCTGCACAAACCATAAAAGTCGGATTCATCCGAATCCATCTTGATTGTCTGGACTGTCGACAGAAACGCGACTCGATTGATAGTTGAGCTGCGCGGTTGACGCGTCGCGTCCTGCAGCGGTAGATATGATATAGTAGCCGTTTCAAGTTACCTCAGAATGAAGGTAGACCTGGTGCGGTTGACCTGCCTCATCCAAATTATTTCATTGTGCAAAGTGAAGTGACAAGTCGATGAGACTTCTCGTCTGTCGGCAATGAGGGATGTTGACGTGATAGTCGTTATTTTGGAAACGATGGAAAGGTCCCGATCCGATCAGCGGCCGCCAAATGCCGGGGCGGGAGGGGGGTCCTTCCGAGTTCCCCGGGGAGCGCGGCCGTTCCCCTCCCGGAAATTATCTGGCGCCACTCCCACCTAGGTACGGAGTACCTATTTAGGTACTTCAACTTTTACCCCTCTACTTGGTGCCGGGGGTTTCAAATTTGCAAGACAACACCAATACGACGAGAATTGCACCTCAATGCCGCGTGTCTCTCGAGACAACGGTGACATATCCAACCCACATTGACGGCTCAGAATTGGCCTCTTTCTCTCCGGCAACTCAGAACAGAGGGGGAGTATTACGTGCGACCTGTCTTAGCAATGACTGAACCAGCCAACGCTATTGCATCCAAGCAGTCCCTCATTTTGGACCTGCCTCCCAGCTGCATAGAGTTTTGCTTATCGCACCCAAAGTATTTTGTGGTTGGAACTTATGATTTGGTCAAGGATGAAGAACCACCGAATGAGTCGGAGGATGCGACTTCCTCTATCGCCAATAAGCCCCAAGACCGCAACGGTAGTCTCATTGTTTACCATCTGGAAAACGGGGCAGTGTGAGTATGAGGGGGCCCTAGCCATTTCCGCTGAAGATTGACTTCGCACCAGGCACCATGTTCAAACCGTCCCTCACCCGTCGGCGATTCTTGACCTGCACTTCTGCCCTTTGCCAAGCTGGCGGGACATCATGGCAGTGGTCTCCAGCACGGGAACACTGTCCATATTCCAGTTGAACCCAGGCATAGATGTGTCGTCGCCGCTCAAGCACTTGGCCACGAGCAGGATACGCGACGTCCCCGAGGGCGTCTTGTTTCTCTCAGGAGTTTGGGACACCAACGATGCACATTCCATAGCGATCACAACCTCTGCAGGCGAGGTACGCGTCGCAAAGCTCGACGAGTTTTGGCGGATCATCGATGACGATTCGGACGCTGTGATTAAGCATTCGCTAGAAGCTTGGACGGCAGCCTTCTCTCCTGCCGAGGACCCCTTTGTCATATACTCGGGAGGTGACGATTCTGCGCTTCGGTACGTATCGTGTACGCGCAGCAGCGAGGACGGTAGCGAAGCTATGTCAGGTGTCAAGACCTTGTACCCACCCCTCAACATTACCGGGCACGGTGCCGGTGTGACGGCCATCCTGCCGGTCCCTGTCAAACTTGTGGACGGCTCTAAGTTATTAGTGACAGGCAGCTACGACGACACCATACGACTGTTTTCTGTCCAGCCTCCACACAACACATACGGCCTCCGCCAGTTCAAGGGTTTGGGTGAGAAAAATCTGGAAGGGGGCGTCTGGAGGCTCAAGTTGGTCGAACACCGGGAGAGGGACGGTCGCTGCCGCCTGAGGATTTTGGCATCATGTATGCACGCTGGGGCTAAAGTTGTCGAACTGGAGGGGCCATTGGAGAGTGAGGGATGGAATATCAGTGTCCTAGCCCGATACGAGGAACATCGGAGCATGAACTATGGCAGCGACTTCGTTCCTGGTTCAGGTCAGGGCCGCCTCGAATGTGTGTCGACGAGTTTTTATGATAAGCTCTTGTGTTTGTGGGAGGCAGATCTGGATTAGAGGAGCATTTTACGAAGCAAACACCACCTGGTCTTAGCGCAGATTGTTGAGTCGATTTTGTCGACTATCCTCCAAGGCGATACTGATATTTCTCCGAGGCTGCCCTTTTAGACCAATACCTGCTTTCCCTATTTTCAGATGGTGGGACAACCAGCAAACCAAGGCGAGGTACCAAGTAGATAAAGATACATCTTCTGGCCTGCCTCTTTGATATTGGACCAGTCTACGCTCCCATTGCTTCGTTATCCTCCATGGCGGTCACCATCATGCTGTGGCCATGAACCGGGTGCGGCAGTGTCTGTGTACCTACCTACCTACCTAGGTACGGCAAACCGACGCAAGTGGTCGGTAGTCGAGACCCAAGGCACCCAAGTAGTCCAGCCCCAGGTACACGGTTTGGTCCGTCGCGGCCCCAGCGAACAAATAGCGGATAGCGCGACGTATCTCCACTACAGAGATAGGCAGGGTACCTAGGTAAGTGGGCTGGAGCATTGGGTACCTTAGGCAAGGTACCAGGTCTTCACGCCGCATTGATTCAATTACTTATTTTGCTTTCGGGCTCTGCTTTGGATGCTAATGCTTGCCACACCCTTCGCCTCTGCCACCTCGCCGCACATCTGCACAGCTGTTTAAACTTGCTTCCTCGAGACTATTCATTCCCTCTTCTGATTTCCCGTCATCTCGACGCACATCGCCAGCTCCAGTCTCCTCCTACGTGCGGACATGTGTGTGCGTTCATTGGGCGGTTAGGATCGAAACAAGCACAAACAGGCCAGTTTCGTTTGCTCGTCGAAAAGCTGAAGCTTCGTAGGTGTACTTTCAGGTACTTGCACACCTCGTACTAAGCCTCAGCCGATTGTGCGGTTCGCCCCCCCAGCCGACTGCGGCCCTTCGCTGACTCTCCTTGGGCAGCATTTGTCACTGAGCCTGTGTCCCCGACATCATCTCCCGCCATCGAGTTCCCGCCGAGACTACGCCCGACGTATGACCCAACATTGAGTCAACTGCTGGACAAGCAGCTTAACCGAGGCTGGGTTTTCCTGCTGTACCGCGACCCATCTCACTCACCATGGACGGTCAGACGGTCAACGGCGCAGCTGCCATGGACCAGAACGTTGCTTCCGCGAATGGAGGAAACGCCGACACCATCTCGCAAATTCACCAGGCACTCGAGGTCATACACAGCCCCTATTCCTCGAACGAATCCCGCCGAGACGCCCAGCTCTTCCTCGAGAACCTCAAGACCATCGACGAGGCCCCTTTCCATGGCTTCACTCTCGCCTCCAACAAGTCGCAGTCTCCCGTCGTGCGCCACTATGCCCTGTCTCTTCTCGAGCACGCAATCAAGCAGAAATGGATACAGTATAACAAAGAGCAGTCAACCATGCTGCGCGAGTGGGTGCTGGAGCTCTGTCGCAGCCTGTCAAGAGACGATCCGTTATACATCAGGAACAAGACGGCCCAATTGTGGGTGGAAGTCGCCAAGAGATGCTGGGGCACCGAGTGGATGGACATGGACAGCCTTTTAGTCCGTCTCTGGCAGATACCTGAGTCTCCCGTGCACAAGGAGCTTGTTCTCTTTGTGCTCGAGACGCTATCCGATGAGGTTTTCAACGGCGACGACGCCGTCGTCGCCATGCGCGAAGGCGTGCTTAGCAGAAGCTGCGTCGAAGTCTTCACCCCAGCCCCCGTCTTGAGAGAAGCCTTCCCCAACAGAGCCGCGGGCCCCGAGGTGCGCTCTGGGGCGGAAGGATGGCTTAGCAGGGTATCCGAGTTTCTCAGTCAATGCCTCAACGGTGACGCCCAGAACAACGACCAGATCCGCTCTTGCGCCGTGAAATCCTTGTCCGTCTTCTATTCCCTCATGCCCTGGGCCATTCCCAAGTCTGTCGCTGTCGCAAACTGCGTTCCTGTCATGTGCAGA
The DNA here is from genome assembly GCA_006783085.1 of Colletotrichum shisoi. Classification (NCBI taxonomy): domain Eukaryota; kingdom Fungi; phylum Ascomycota; class Sordariomycetes; order Glomerellales; family Glomerellaceae; genus Colletotrichum; species Colletotrichum shisoi. The sequence continues at coordinate 7,644 of PUHP01000140.1, read as the reverse complement.
GCTCTGGCAACTCCTGAAGTCTCCGTTCAAAAGGTAATCATCTGGACTACGTTTTCCTGGTCCCTTCGGGGCAGAATGGGCAATAGCTTACCTGCGACAGGCCTCTCTAGAAGCTCTTCATGCGCTGTACTCCCGCTCGAACTTCTCCGAGCAAGAGTTCAAGGACCTTGTCGCGCCCATGTACGACGCCAGCTCGGTAGATCTTCTCAAGAGGCTCTTTGAATGGTCTGCCGTGGATGTCGAGGATATCGACGAAGACAAGTATCAATTCGGCAAGAAGTTCTCAGAGGTATATACGCCGGCGCGTGTCAAGAATGAGCCTTGCTGATTTTGTGCGTAGATGCTATCTCTGCTTGGTAATTACCTTGATCGTAGATTTTCTGCCGTACCTACAAACGCAGACGTCAGCGGCTTCCTCAACCTGTTGTTGCTCACCGTGCAGAGCCAAAGCCTCATTGTTGCAATTCCTGTCTTGGCAACTTGGACTCGCCTCCTCAACAATAGGTTGATTGGACAGAGCCCGGCCAACAACCACCTCGTTGGTCCTCTTCTCGAGGTGTGCGGCTCTCACTTGATCAGATACGAAAATTTGCCCGAGGACACACAAGACCCCACGTTCTTGTTCCTCATGGAGGACACCGACACTGTCCCCGAGAGACATGCGTTTTTGGGCAATTACAGAAGGTACAGCACTCAGGTCATCGAGACCATTGTCCAGCTGAAGCTCTCCGATGCAGTCTACCACGTTCTTGGCCAAGCAGAGCAGGCCTTGCAACATTTGTACGATGACAGCCCACCAATGGACGGTAAGTCCTCCTTGATTCCTGCTCCCAAAACCTAAGGCTGATCATACAGTCACAAAATACGTGAAACACTCGATGCCGGTTCTGCGTGTCGATGCTCAATTCACAGTCATCGAGGCGGCACTTAAGGGTTATATGAAGTGGAGGGCAAACACCACGCAGCAGAGCTTGCCAGATCATGTGGGTGATGGCTGCCTTTGTCGTTCAGCGGTATGCTAATGGTCTTTAGGAGCAACAGCGTGCCGCCTTGGAGAGAGATCTGGAATCATGGTGCACCAAACTCCTTGAAATGAAGTTTGAGGATCCCCTGATACGAAAGAGAGTTTTGCAACTCTTGGTTGCCTTCTCGACCACAGCCCTCGACAAGAACCCAGGATTCATGCTAAAGGTTCTTGAACACATTCTCATGACCTGGCCCGCACCTCAGCCGGAGCATCGTGCCTTCAACGAGGCCATCAAAGACTTCCAGTCCGAAAGCATGGTGGAACTGCAGAGGCTTGCTTCAAAGGTGCCTGATCACTTGCTTGCAGTATACGACCAAATAGAGGCACGAGTCAGCGATATGATCTCATCAGGCACGTTGGACGAGAAGCGCCAGATTGCCTACCAGAGCTTTCTCTTCATCATCATTCACCGGGCTTCCAACATCGATCCGGCCAATCAGGTCCAGCGTTTGCAAGAGTTCATTAAACCCGTTACGTCTTCGTGGCAGAACCAGGAACTCAAGAATGCGTTGTCGTCTTACTCGGGCTTCTGCGAGCTGATGGCTTTGGACAAGGCCAAGAGGTATCTGACAAGCCACCGTGTCCACGAAGTCAAAGATTGGGGCTCTTGCGAACTGGACGCAGAAGGGTTGACTTTGCAGAGCGAGCTGGAAGAGAGGCAAAAGGTGGGCGTCTGTTCAGCTGTACTCAGACTAAAAATGCTTACTGAACTGCAGATGTTGCCGCTTCGGCCGACAAAGTCTTTCCTCTCATTCTCGGTCGAGAAGCTGGAGAAGTCGTCTACTCCCTTCCAGATCTCCTATCAGTTGTGGAACGATAGTTTCCCCATGATTCTGCCAGATCTTTTGCAATTTCTCAGGTAAATAAATAAACTTAACCCCCCCACCGGAAAACCAATCCTGCACCTGCTAGTTTGCGTGGACTGACTGGTTGTACAGCCACGCACACGCCTCACACAACCCGGATAACTGGGCGGAGTTGCCGGCCGATACGCGATCTGTTGTCGGCAATGTGCTTAGTGACCGTTTCTGGCAGGCGGGCATTTCAGAGGGCAGCAAGGACGAGTTCTATGCTCGTGTCATGGACAAAAAAAACACACTTGAAGGGCTTGCCTCGACTATCCGCGGGACCGTCAGGTTTGTCCGGGAGACCTGCTACGCCATCATCTACTGCATGAGCCGCTTGGAGATGCAGTTTTACGGCTTCAGCGAGCTGCCCGGTCCGCTTGCGCAAGCTCTCTTTCAGAACTCTTTTCACCTCTCGGCGCACCAGCAAATTAACTTGCTCAACCTTGTGAGGTACCTAGTGGACGACTGTCCATTGGAGCAACGAGAGCACTTCCTCCCCCCGCTTCTGGCAGCGTGTTTCCAACAGATGGATACGAAGATCAATGCGGAATGGGAGAACCTAGAGCGACAGCAGGCTATCCAGGCTGCTGCTGACGCTCTCACCGAGGAGATGAAATCTGAAAGTATCCTGCGCCAAGTTACCTACACTGCGGTGATCATGGTGGCGGATTTCCTGGACCCCACGAAGAAGAGTAAGTAATTTCTTATTCCGCTCTGGGCTTGTTCTGGACTATGCGCTTGGTTTTCTTTTTCTCATGCCGATTTGTCAAAATCTCGCTTTCCCCTCCCCAAGGCACAAAGCCCCTGAGTCATCCGGTCTGCCGTGCATCTGCTACCCCACTCCTCATTGTTACGATTACCTTTGCGTTCTCGGCTTGGCAGGAGTAGGTATGGGCGGCTGTAGTGCAAATGGCTTGCAGTCTTGACCGAGATGGTGACAAACATAGCCACCAAGCTAACCTGGAACTTAGATCCTCCTCCGTTGAACTCGAAGAATGGCCACGAGCAGCCACAGAAATATCCGTCGCTTAGGAAATTTTGCTTGATGCAGTCGACCATTGTAGAGCCTCTTCTGCTATTTTGCACCCACGCTATTCGCATGCGAGATACTAGGTGCTGCAGCATAATATTGCGGGTGTTCCGCTCTATCGTCCCAGACTTTCACCTGACGGAACCTCGTTCGCCAAAATCCATTCCGCAGGATGATACTGAAGCGGGGCCACCCAGCAGAGACCCTTATATCGATACAACGCCAGTGTCTCCAGAAGCAGCCACCGCCATCCGGGAATACATCGCATCAGATGTACTCCGGGCCTGCATCACTTCCTTCCACGAACCTTACTTTGTAGACTTACAGAAGGATCTGGCGTCTTTGATTGCTGCCATCGTGGTATACTACAGTCCTGTCACCAGCACGCCTCGAGACGTGCTTATGTCGCTGCCCAACATCAGACAAGCAGACCTTGACCGGCTCAATGAGTTTTCTTCCAAGCCGGCCTCTCACACACGCCAACAGCGTGCGCTCGTGCTTGATCTCCTCAAGGACCTCAAGGGCGTGAGTATTGCTGAGATGGGGAAGCTCCCCAAGAACGGCGGCTTCGGCCCAAGCAAGAGGTCGAACCGCAGCAAGATGGCACAAGAGTTCATGACGCCTGCCAATGAGACAAGAACGCGGGGCGGCGGAGTTGCTGACACAGGACGGGCTACCCCAGATGCCCTTGAGGGAGTTGCCAATTTGTTTGAGGGTTGAGGTTGTACAAGCCTCTCACAAGAACTGGCTCTCTCTTGAGGAGATGTTGCCTACGCAGGCAGGCCCTTCCCGGAGACCAAGTGCTCACTTTGGATCCGCACCTGATCCAAGGGTGAGGCGGATTCTGCAATTGGAAATCTTTGAGAAATTGCGGATCGCCATACATGACATAATAGCATTCACGCTATGCGTGCCCGTCGGAAGGGAGTCCCCGGCAGATATCTGAGTCTGTTCTGGTGAAGAGTTCGAGCGGATAGAAGTGGCGTAGTGACATATATCATGGGCTAAAAGGGCCAGGGATGAGGTTGCAGCCCAGGTTCGGAGGACATCAAAAAAGATACCAGTATTGTTCAGGAACCGCATTCGTAAGCCTTCGCTTGTCGTTCTACTGGCCATTTTGTGAAATTGTGATATGCATTGTGTTGATTGCTTGATTGCTTGTTTGCTTGTTTGTCTATGTACGTGACGCAAATGGGACGTCAGATCCTCACCAGCCCAAGCCTCGGACATTAGCAAAAACCGGATGAAAGCAAACAAAGGCAGATCCAACCGGTCTCTGAGAGGAAGTTCAACAAAGGATGGTCCAAGAACACGGCAAGGTATGGCAAAGAGGGATGCGACCTGCGTGGGGAGATGCAGGTCTGGAGATGTTGCCCTGCCTCCCCAATGAATGTCCGCCATTACGGACATTTGATGGTAAACGGGAGTTGAGATAAGGGGGATGGGGTAGTTCAAGTGGTCGGGGGGGACATGATGCAAGTCCGGAAGACAAGACCGCAAGGATTTCCAGACTTAGATAGCTTCCCATCCTTGGTACCGGGCGTAGTGTACACGCCTACACGTGTAGTACCGGGCGGGCTGGCCTTCATCTGGCTGCGCCAGAGGGTAGGAGGAAAAGGGCAAAAGGGGATACCCTGGAGCCCCCATCCTCGCAAGGCTGATACGTACATTTGGGCGACGTATGGCCATCCCCGAAGCTAGTAGCTACAAGAACCCCGGATTCTCCTGGATGGGAAGAGGTGACAATCGCAGGAGGGGAGTCCGAAGGGGAGGGGGAGGGGCTCCGTCATCCATACATTTACTTGGCTTGCTATTCGAGGATTCTACTTAGACAGGACCGGGACATGGAACACGGCAAAATTTATGCGTAGAGAAGACGGGAACCCGGCGACCAACCTCGACTAGCGCACTTTTTCGGGCGCCTTCGTCTTCTTTCCTGGATTTTCTTTTGCCGAGCGATCCATGTGCGCGAAATAGCGTGGTGTGTTTGCTGTATCGCGGTGGGGGATTTTAGCATCCCAGGTACGTTCTCAGTCTCATTGAGAAACGACTGCAGCAGGCTTTCCTTTTTGTTATCATCATCGCCATCATCATCATCATCCTTTGCAGGCATGGGTTCCCCCTGGCGGTCTTGAGAAGCTGGGGTTCTGTATGGCACGAGTCTGTTCCTCGCAATGCGGCACAGCCATCCAGTTCCGATCTAAGTGGCGGGCAAGGAGGGTTGATGGGAGTCTCCCTCCCATCTCTGTGGCCGGCCGAGGCATTGAAGACATGAAACCGTGAGGCGAGAGGACGACTAATGGACGGCGCAGCCTCGGTTCGATCCGTAGAAGAGAAAGTGAGTATGGCTCTCGCATGTCGTTTGGTCCATCCCTTTTCAAAGGGACATAGTATTCTTAGGAACTATGTTACATTTGTAGTCTAGCTTCCTTACTTCTATAACTATCCTTACCTACTAACCTTAGTACTACTACTTATTATATAACTATTCTTACTATTATAAGGGTATATAAGATATCTTTAATAAAATTATTTTACTACCTTAAACTATTAATCTCTTTTTATAGCTTTTTTATTATACTATACTTTAAGTTAAGTATATTAAAGATTACTTTAAATATAGTTATAGTATTATAAATCTAGTCTTTAAGACTTAGTTCTTTAAGTATAAATAGCTTTACTATAAATACTAATAAAGATACTACTTCTAGGTTTATTAAAAACCTAAAGCCTATAAGTAAGCCTTATATAAGTAGCTTATAAGAGCCTAGCTTCTTAGCTATTAGTACTAGTTACTTAGCTTATTAGATATTTATATTTATTTTATTAGGGGTATAAAAAAATTGAAATTAATAGATTATATCTACTAATAAAGATAGTAATTTAAAGAAAAAATATTTTTATTTAAATAAAGTTATTTTATATAAACTTATATACTAGATAATAGTTTATATAAATAGGTAGTTAATATATTATTATAATATTAATTTTAATATACCTTAGTATACCTATTAGGGTTATAATAAAAGCTAGCTACCTAGATATAAGGTTAGTATTACTATTCTAGGTAAACTACGCTAGTAGTTATATAAATACTTATATAGTAGCTAGTTACCTTATATAGTAATAATCCCTTATAGTATAAATTACTATTAATCTATATACTTATATACCTATATATACCTTTAGATTAGTTACGTTATATTAGCTTAAGTTAACTACTATAGTATTAACCTTTACTAGCTTACCCTCTTAGTCCTAGCTNACTATAGTAGCTAGTTACCTTATATAGTAATAATCCCTTATAGTATAAATTACTATTAATCTATATACTTATATACCTATATATACCTTTAGATTAGTTACGTTATATTAGCTTAAGTTAACTACTATAGTATTAACCTTTACTAGCTTACCCTCTTAGTCCTAGCTTTACTAGACTAAGAGATAGTAATATCTAGTAGTATAACTAGGTAAATACCTTAACTACAAAATTATAAGAATTTTGCAAAAGTACTATATAAGATCTAAGATCCTTTATAATAATATCTTTATTTTTAAGAAACTAAAATAGCTATAGGAATAATAACCTTATAGCTAATGCTACGCTAGCCTCCTTAGCTAAAGACCTTTAGCTAGAAGCCCTACCTCCTAAACTAAGTCTCTTAATAGAACTACTAATAATGCTTATTAGAAGTAATAATTTATTAAAGGATATATAACTTAACTATAGGATTTATAAAGTATAGTAGCTTATAGCCTATATTTATAATAGGCTAGATATATTCTTCAGCTTATAATGTAAAATGTAATACCTCTATATAGTAAAGATTTACTATAATAAAATAATAAAGCTATACTCCTATTAAGAAGACTTACTAAAGTATAATAACTAAATAGTACTTAATTATAATAATAATCTACTAAATAGTATAATTAATATTATAGTAAACTTTCTTTTTAACCTTAATATTTATAAGCTACTAGTTTACTATAGTTTAAGCTAGGTTAATAAAAAAGAGGAGGTAGTAGCCTAGTATACTAATAATCCTATAAAAACTAATCTATTAGTAATATTTATTTTTTACTAATAATAAGTAAAAGCTAGCTAGAAATATAAAAATAAGTCTATATTAGGGAATAGCTTTATCTCTAATAAAAAGAAGACTTCTAGCTTAGTAGCTTTAAACTAGTCTTATTAGTAAGGTTACTAAAAAATAGGCTACTTAAGCTAAATCTTTATAAAAAACTCTAGTATTATAGGTTTAGTACTAAAGGGAAAAGTTCTCTCCCTACTTTACTTATCCTTTACGCTAGAGGGAGAGCTACTATAAATATTACCCTTATTATATATACTACCTTAGCTATAAGACTTTATAGAGGTGTTAGTTTAATATTATAGATGGCTAAAGGTTAGTTGTTATAAGGTTATTTACAGACTTAGTAATAACTTTATAGGTGTGACTAGGCTTGTATAATCTAAGATAGACTATAGCCTGCGCGCCTGCTAAGGCGAAAGTAAAGGCTATTACCGCCCCACTTTCGCCAGCGCTAGGCGTCGCCCCACTTTTACCTTACTTACCTACTTTCCTTCCAAAACTAGATTAATCCTATGCTCTAGTGCTAATTCTAATCTAACACTAGTAACTTTTTCTTTATAGTAAAAAGTACCCTTTTTTACGCTAGATTAGTAGAATTAGCCTAAATCCTCTAAAAACGTAATAAAAGCAAAAGGAATT
>PUHP01000139.1:7890-45701 GCA_006783085.1 Colletotrichum shisoi | reverse complement strand
CCCCCCCCAATTCGCGTACACCCCCATCGCCTCTGGGTTCTTCTCCCCCTCCGCGGGTTGTATGTATGTAAGGCGTGGTATCAAAGTCAAAGGCCCGGACGAACGACACATCGTCCCGTCTTCTCTCCCCTTTGTGTGCCCGCCCAATTACACTCCGTTGCAGTACTCCCTTCTTGCACTGTCAGTCAAGCAAGCACGGGATAGACTTTGGCAAAAACCGGGAGGGCCGAGGGAACAAAAGGCCCCAACAACAGACCACAGACTGGACAATTCCTACGCATACAAAACTGCTCCGGCGAGTCTGTCTCCAGTATTTCGAAGGCGTCTTTATTCGGATAGCTCGCTCGCTCCAGCTCCTTTACCTATTCTTTACATACCTATGCAGCGGGCCAGCACCTCTGGCCGAGCGAACGGAACACGAGCCCCCATCATCTGCTTTTGCAACAGCTCCCCGCCCAACTGAACCCTGGTCTTTGATGATCGCCGCCAAGACCCACCACTGGTCATTTACCTCACGCAGTTGATCGCACTTTTCGTCTCTTTCCGTCAGCCCCCTCCCTCAGGCCCTCTTCACTGCTTTTTCTGCCAGTAGACCACCTCGGCCTGGGCTAGGGCCGCCTGCCTTCTCCGTAGCCGCGCTGGATATCTTTAAGCTCCTGCAGCTGCTGCTACCCTGGAAGCCACCTTGCGACCGAGTCTATCCTGATCTGTCCACGACCGAACAGCATTACATCTTCCCCACCGTCCCTGGTCTCTTTTACACCTACTTCCCTCTTCTCTTTCTTCTTTCTCCAGACCTGATTCGACCGCGCCAACGGCCTCGGTCACGCCTTGTACGCAGACGCTGTATAGCTCGTCATCCACCGCGCTGACCACCGCATTGCCGTCTGCACAATCCGGCCATCCATCCTGTGCGACCGCTGCTGGAGCCGTTACCACCATGAACGCTTCCTAGAAGGAAGAAGACTTCTCTCGTCCATGACCAGCTAGGCTCGACGCCCGCCGACACTCCTTTACAAGAACAAGTCAGCCGGTCGATCTCTTGTTCTCACAGCCTCAACTCCCCCACACGAAGCTTGTCCTCTTCTTTCCTTTGTTGAAAGATACCCTTTGGGAACGACGCCATCCTATTAGTGGGCACGGTCCATAAAACGACTCTACGAACGTTCGATTCTTCGGGATACCACCCTTTTTTACATACACCATCGACGTTGCTTATAATGCGAGCAAATATGCCGCCCCCACTGGATCTCAGCAAGTCCAAGCTGTCGGTATCCGACCCGCGGATGAACCTGCGGCGGTCTGCTTCACACCACAACTCCAGTTACGAGAAGGTCCCTTTATCAGCCACTTCCGCCCGCTTCAGCTTCAACCACCTTCTCTTCTCTTCACCGCCACCATCGCCGAGCTTGCCTGCTCTTATCCCGCCCCCTCGGAAGTCGCCCATTCATCCGAGACCTAGCCGCGTATTCCGGTTCACTTTCTGGATTGCATTTGCGGCCTTGTTGTTCTACTTCGCAACATTCCCTCTCCGAAGCAGCCTCAGCGTGCCAAGGCTGAACCTGCCTCACCTTACCACGCATGAAGACTTTGAGATGGTGGGCCAGGATGACCTGCCCGACTTTCCGACCCCCATTGTCATTACCGACCACAGCGGAAAATCAAAATGGACGGTGTCGATCCCCCCGAGCTACGATTTTCCGTTGTCGGTAAAGGAGTATGGAGACATGTGCAGCAAGTGCCGAGAGGTTGCTGCTCGTGTGAGGGACATGCGCCACCGGGCCCAGATTCCCGATCAGAACCTCCTGGGCCACGAGGCTCCGGCCGACCGGTACTTTGTGGATGTGGGCGAAGCTCAAAAGTCGGGTCTTTTACCAGACGTTGCGAATAGCAGATGGCCGAGCGAGGGCCAGGGCCGAGACGGAGCTTTGGTCGGGGAGAACAAGGACTCGTTAGTTGAAAAGCCAGTCTGCCAGAGTTCGATGACATTCGTTTTGGAGACGGCGGACGCTGGAATCGGACATACCATCATGCACCTGTGGACCTTTTACGGACTTGCACAGAGGCAAGGCAGAGCCTTCTTCATCGATGACTCCCGCTGGGCTTACGGCAAGTACACAGACATCTTCCAGGCGCCACCTATTCCGAATTGCCGCCCTCCGCCCCGCCACGAGATGATACCTTGCCCTCCCAGAGCTCGTCATCTTGTAGTCACCTCAGAGACGGCCAAGGACCTTTGGGCTGGCTCTCTGAGCAAACCCTATGCCGACTTCAGAGCCCAGGACGAGGGGGGAGTGCGAGAACTTTTTGACTTGGCACACGAGGGCTATCGAGCTCTGTTCGACCTGAACAAGGACGACACTCAGTACGTTCTCAACAGAGTCAAGGAAATCAAGACAAAAGCCCTCACCGGAGACGCCAATCCGAACGACGGCCTTGTCGTCGGCGTTCACGTTCGACATGGCGATTGCCACCCCCTCGAATACCAGTACCGCGGGACCTACATCCCTATGGAGATCATTGCCAACCGTGCCCATGAAATCATCGATGTCAACTACAACAAATCCGGCAGGGATGGCGCCGACGACGAGCTCGCCAAAAAGAAGTCGTTTCTTGTACTGGCGTCCGACGACCCAACCGTCTACGAATCTGATGACTTCAGAGGCTCTATGCGTGCACAGGAGCAGATTCGTCTCGCTTCGAAGCAGGAAACCCATAAGGCCACCCTGGACAGGCACGTCATGCATCGATTTGAAGATGAGTCCTTTGGCTGGGAGGGCGGCTTCTTCGCTGCCATGTTCTGGAACCTTGGTCTTTCGTCCATGAGCGCATCCAACGCTGCGACGGCCAAGAACAAGCAGCTGGCTCCCTCGGCCGAGACTCTTCGTCTTAGAGGCTACATCGGCCGTGCGTATATGATGGACCTTGCCGTGCTTGCCAGCGCAAGCGATGCGATCGTATGTACCGTCAGTGCCATGGGTTGTCGTCTGCTCGCAGTCATGATGGGATGGGACTCCGCCATGGAATCGGGAAACTGGGTCAACGTCGACGGTCCTTATGGATGGACCGGTCTGTCTTTCTGAGCGACGTCTGCTCCCTACCCCCTTTTTTTTTTCTTTTTTTTTTCAAAAAGACCAGGAGGAAGTAAAAATCGAAACCGAATTTAGAGGAAGGGCATGCGTGGCTCGCACAATTCGAGTCATGAGGAAGGCCATTCCGCAAACAAATTTTATTAGCATGGCTCAAGGTGTACGGCGTCTAAAGCGAAAGGCACAACCGCTTCTACTTTTTATCTCTCTTAGTTGGATATATTCGTTTTGGTTTTCGGGAAAAGAGATACCTACGCAGTTGTTGTCCAGCAAACGCTGCATGCATTGGAGGCTGGTCAGATGGGTACAGCCCGAACGGTGGCTGCCGAACGGTCGCTACTGCATCAACTAATCATGCATTAAAACAAATTACATACAAAGAAACCTTGGCTCTAGGCGCTGGCTCAGAAGCGTATACGCCGGCTAGCCGGTTCCTAAACAAAAATACGGTCCTAAGTCGCATCTGACCATTTGTTGTGTACGTACGTGCGGTTGTGCTATGTATTTTCGTTCCAGCTTGCCCAGTATCTCTTTGGTCATCAACGACGTATCTGAAATACTCTCCGGAGGGACAACGAGCATCAGTTGCCACGTGCTTGTCCCTAATACCGGTTATGCCCCATTCAAGGTCGGAGCAAATGCCCACAAAGGAGGAGAGGGGCTCAGACGCCTGGCTCCACAGAAGCCGCCAATTACCGGTGCGATCCGTTTACTCCTCTCAATGCGAGTTGACTTCTGTATCCCGAACAGTGTGTTCCTGGACAACAGGACACGCCAGTACATCGATGGAATTCGTGGGTAATGAATAGGTTTTTGGAGGGTTGAAAATCAGTAGACTAATGCTGATCAATACAGCTAGCTGCCCTTGTATTCCAAGTCTGGTTCTGCCGTGGCCTGTGTTACAATGAGAAGTGGCATGTAAGCTGCCAAACGCAGGATAGGGATAATGTCCCTCACAACGGCGTTGCGTGTCTCCATATCGACGATTGGAACCACACGACAGATCCTGTACAGAGACAGCTTCAACCCGTGCAGGTTGTTGTTCTGATTGTTCTGTGGCTTTTCCCAATATGACCTCACGTCTTGAGAACTCGCATTTCTTAGCGGGTATATCCGTACTGCTTCACACACTCAAGATGACATGTGCTGGAACGACAAACTAGCAGCATTGAGTTAGTCTGCGCTAAGGGGGATTCTTGATTCTAGCCACTAGCTTCGTCAACCAAGATGACACATCGGGACTTTCATAGCGGACTGCGTGCTCCTCCATATCATTCAAGTGCCGGGTGGGTGTACACGATGTTATAGCATTCATCCGTTCCCAGCAATCTCCCTCCTTTCCCGAGAGACTTGTACAGGTATCCCAGACGGCCACGCTGGGGCGTTATGGTACTCTGTCGAACCTGTTGATGTATTGCGGCGTTGAGCTTTTAAAAAAAGAAAAAGTTTAAGAAAGAAAACAAACCCCAGCAAGCTAGAGGGGTCAGAGCATAATCAGACTCGAATTCTTATTCGGGTTGTCAGTTTGACAATAGAGGGCATGTGAGCGGCCAGACGGGTTCTGTCAATAATGGTGGGAGGGAAGGGGGGGAGGGGTGATTGGCGAGAAGGAAGGGTAAAGGGGAGAGGCACAGCGGATCGGACCCTTTGAGATGAAAAGGTGACTATAGCGAGGGGCACTGACAAAACTGACGACAGCAGCAAGGCAATTTCGAAATGGCTTCATCGCTCTGGAAGGTGGTTTCTGACATTGGGGATTTGGCACATGCATCGAATCATTCCCATTGTAAACTTCTCGATTAGGCAGGGAGGGGTCCCCAAATACGAATACGAATGGCCCGTGATTGGTTAGGCTGTTCGTGCTACCGAATGCTCCATCCCCTGGTTCGCTTGCCCAGGTTGGTTACGCAAAAGTGTGGGACCCAACAAAACGCGACAGATGTCTAATCTCATAACGGATCATTTAAAACTACGGCTGGAATCCCCCGTTCTTAATGGCTTCCACTCTCCCCGTGCCACAGCCATTCCAGTATCTCGTTCATTCACGTCAGCTTGAACCGCACGTAAACCCCCCGACGCCGGGCAACATCAATTGACGCATCCTCCTTCGTCGTCCCTCCCTTCTTGCCCTGCATGGGTCTCCTACAGGAGGTCGCGGGACCGTTGTCCCAGCAGTTCCAAACACTAGGAACTGGCCTGCAAATAGTCACCATTGTCGGCGCCGTCATCTTCCTCTCTGTCGTCCTCAACGTCGCCTCCCAGATTCTCTTCAAGAAATCCAACGAACCGCCCCTGGTCTTCCACTGGTTCCCCTTCATCGGCAGCACCGTCATCTATGGCATGGACCCCCCAGCCTTCTTCAAGGCCAACCGTGAGAAGGTATGCGCTCCCACCACCCACCACCCACCGATATTGAGTCCTAGCAACTCTTGATGCTCTTGCTGACAGGCATCATCCTGAAAGTATGGCGATATCTTCACGTTTGTTCTCCTCGGCAAGAAGACCACGGTCGCTGTCGGCCCCCAGGGCAACGACTTCATCCTCAACGGCAAGCTCAAGGACGTCAATGCGGAGGAAATCTATACTGTTTTGACTACTCCAGTCTTTGGTCGCGACGTCGTCTACGACTGCCCCAACTCCAAGCTCATGGAACAGAAGAAGGTATGCGGCAGGCCGAAACTCTCTTTGCGCGAGGCTCCCTATTGACAGGTCGCGTGCCCCTCCAGTTCATGAAGATCGCCCTCACCACTGAAGCCTTCCGCTCCTACACCCCTATCATCGTCGACGAGGTCACCAACTACTTCAAGCGCAGTCTTGACTTCAAGGGCAAGTCCGGTGTCGTGAACATCCCCACGAAAATGGCCGAGATCACCATTTTCACCGCCTCCCACGCCCTCCAGGGCGCCGAGATCCGCAACAAATTCGACGAGTCACTCGCCTCCCTGTACCACGACCTCGACATGGGCTTCACCTCGATCAACTTTGTGCTGCACTGGGCCCCCCTTCCCTGGAACAAGAAGCGTGATCTGGCCCACGACACCATTGCTCAAATCTACATGGACGCCATCAAGGAACGCCGCGAGCAGGGTCGCACCAACGGCCTCGACATCATGTCCCACCTGATGAACTCGACCTACAAGAACGGCACCAAGGTCCCCGACCACGAGATCGCCAACATGATGATTGCTCTCCTCATGGCCGGCCAGCACTCTTCCTCGTCCACCAGCTCCTGGATCATGCTTCGTCTCGCTCAAAACCCCCACATTATGGAGGAGCTCTACGAGGAGCAAGTCCGCGCTCTCGGCGCCGATCTGCCTCCTCTGGTCTACGAAGATCTCGCTAAGCTTTCCCTCAACCAGGCCATCATCAAGGAGACCCTCCGCCTCCATGCCCCGATTCACTCGATCTTGCGCGCCGTCAAGTCTCCCATGCCCGTCCCCGGCACAAAGTACGTCGTTCCAACAAACCACACCCTCCTCGCCGCTCCTGGTGTCTCTGGCTCCGACCCTACCTACTTCCCTGAGCCCGAACAGTGGAATCCCCACCGCTGGGATGCCGACTCACCCCTCGCCCCCCGACTCGAGGGCAACGACGCCACGAAGGAGGAGACGGTCGATTACGGCTACGGTTTGGTGAGCAAAGGCGCTGCGTCGCCATATCTGCCCTTCGGCGCCGGCCGTCACCGCTGCATCGGCGAGCATTTCGCCAACCTGCAGCTCCAGACCATCACTGCTATGATCGTCAGAAACTTCAAGGTCCGCAACGTCGACGGTAGCAACCGCATCAACGATACCGATTACGCCTCTCTATTCTCGCGTCCTCTGGAGCCCGCCAACATTTACTGGGAGAAGCGCAACCCGTAGATAGGTGAAGGATGCGTGTGTTTCTAGGATGGGGGCTTCGGGTTTCGGAAATGTATATTGCAAGCTATTTTGACCACATGAGACATGGCAGAGGGAGAAAATAGATACATAGACATGAGGGCCCCATGACGCAAACGTGGCAGACTTAGACGGTCACCACAGGACAAATAATACATTAATACCAAAGACCGTTATGACATCGCGACAACCTTGCATCCTGCCGGTCCGTGTTAACGCAGCTCTCATCTGCGTTTGGCTCGCTTCAGAATCCTTGAACACCCGGTCGTTGACGAACAGCCGTTGACGGAGGTGTTATGTTTCCGCTCCAGAATCGATGATTCCGACATTTGACTTCTGCGCAGCCGAACTGGTTCGGCTGCTGTTTTGTTTCAAGGTCAGTGCGGCGGACATGGGAAAACGTCTCAGACATCCCCCCCCCCCCCGTCCAGTTCCCGCTCTCATCCCTAGGGGTCGAGATTTAGCGCTATTTTTGTAAAAAGCAGTGCTTGTGCTGGCGGCTAAAAAAAGCAGCTAATAGCTAGCAAGCTAGACTATTAGATCTTCTAGACCTGCTTTTTAACCTAATTAGGTAAGGGCTTTGCTTACCTATCTAACTTTTTACTGCTAGAGATTATTTCTACCTAACTTTCTTCCTTTAATAACACCCTTTTACCTCTCTTTTTTACTTTTTAATAAAATAATAGCTTCTTATAGGCTAAAAGGTATAGCTCTTAAGCGTTATTTTTAGCTATATACTAACCCTTATTAACCTAATGTAAAATACCTAAAGGTCTAGTATTACTATTACCTATAGTTTAATACTAAGGATACTACTTACTAGTATATTAAAAAAATATAAAATATAAAAATATAAATATATATATTTAGATTTTTATGTTTTTAAGGAAAAATATATTATATATATTTATATTTATAGTTTTATATTTTTATATAATATACTTTACTAGTTAGTAATGTATATTAGTTAGTAATATACTTTTTCTAAGATACGCTTTATTCCTAGCTACTTAAACCTTTAATACATAATATCTTAATAACTACAATGTTAATTTACACCTAAGAAGATAAAATTATTCTTCCTATTAAGGTAATTTAATTAATAAATACTATAGGCTAGAAGTTTAGTATATAACGTACTATAAAGATATATAGCATCCCTAAAAGTATTTTACGCTATAAAATAAATAATTAACTATACTATAACTATATTTAGCCTTACTAATATAAACTTAATTTAATGAAAGAGAAACTACTTCTCTAAAATATTATTAAGTAGGATTCTAGAGGATTTCCTTTATAACTTACTAGTATAGAAGATATAGTAAATCTTTTACTATAGATGTAGAATAGGATGCCTATTAGGACGTATTAGGCTAAGAGATTTATTAACTTATAGCTAACTCTAAAAATAAAATTTAATTATTTATATCATTATTAAAGGGTACTTTAAGAGGATCTAGAGGTTATTTCTAGGTAGTTTACATTATTAGGTAATATAATAGCTAAATATAGTATTAACTATAAGGATCTATGTAACTTTAATAAGACTAGCTTTATAATAGGCGTTATTACTAGTTTAATAGTTATTATATATACTAATAGACGTAGAAAAGTAAAATCTATTTAGCCTAGTAACTATAAATAAGCCATAGTTATTAAATATATTAACTTAGAGAGGTAGTATATCTTACCTTTTATTATTATTTAGGGATTCTATTACCTTACTAACTAGTTAATAGAATTAGGCTTTCTAGGTAACTAGGTAATTAAACTAACTACTAATAGATAGACTAATAATAAAACTAGCTTAGACTAGATTAAGTATTTTAATAAGTATACTTAGGCTTATATAAAAGGTATCTATTAGATACTTATAATTCATAAGTATAAAAGCTATTTATTAGCTAAATTTAATAAATACTATAAGTAGAATAATATTATAACTATTAGTATACCTTTATATTTATTTTACTTACTCTAGCTATTAGATATTATACTTTACTTACCTTTAAAACATATATATAAAGATAAAATTAACTTATTTATTAAATACTTTATTAACTATAGTATAAAGTCTAAGTTCTTTATTACCTTCTATAAGGCTTATAATAAGATCTTTATAAATAAAAATATTAAATCTACTTTCTATAAAGCTAGTATTTTACCTTAAGATTTAAATTATATAATTAAGAAGCTTAATATATATATATAGATACCTATACCTCTTATAACTAACCCCTTAATACTACTAGCCTAGTAGTTATAAACACCTTTTAACTACTATAAAGCGCTTTTATAATCTAACTTTATTAAAAGTTAGATTTTAGCCTATTAGGAAAGCTTTTTAATACTAATAATTAAAGTAGTTAACTAGCTGGTAAAAGGTATATAGGTAGTAGTATACTTAATTATAATTTTAAAAAATTAGGTATATATACTTTAGGATATTAATATAACGCTTGCTAAGTACTAGAGAGTAAAAAAGATATACATCTAGCTTAGAGGAGTACTTAGTATAGAAGAATCTTAGGTTATCTTAGAAGAAAAAGGTAAAGGGAAACATCTAGCGCCTTAAGAAGGTAATAAAGGGGGTTTATTAAAGAAGGGTTAGTTAGCTTAATAGCGTTATAGTATATATAGTAAGGTAAGCTATAAAACATAAATGTATTCTAAAGATATAGAATTATTTAGTAATTTAGATACTAATAAGAGCTAATTAAATTTTTATATTATAGTTGTATAAACTTATAATATATTTAGAAGGTTAAAAAAAGTACGTTACTAACCAATATATATTACTAACTAGTAAAGTATGTTATTAGTAGTATAAGTATAAGTTAGTATTAACCAACCATTATTTATACTGAGACTTCTAACTCTATTGGTATAAAAAATATTAAGTAATATAATATTTATATAATAATCTTTTACTTCCTTAATACTAGTAAGAGAAATGCTATTCTTATTCTCTTCTTCCTACTTATTATTAGTTAGTTATATTTTTAATTAATATTTATTTTAAGATTAAACAGTTTAAATAACTATAAATATTATATTTTTACTTCTATAGTATTAAATATAGTAGTATTACTTATTCTAAAGTTATTTACTTTTTTATACTAATAATAATATATATAATATTTTATATACTATTATTACTATATTACTATTAGTATTATACTCTATAAATAGTCTAATACTTAAGTCTAAGTATTTAGGTTATTAAAGCTTATAGTTAAACTAAATATACTAAATATATATAGAAATATATTAGTTTAATTTAAGTATATTTTTTACATATTTAATATAATTACTTAATATATAGTATATTTAAACATCAAAATACAAATATAAATATATATATTTATATTTATGTTGCATTTATATTTAAGAAAAATACAAATATAAATACATATAACGTATTTTTCCTTAAAAATACAAAAATATAGATACATATATTTGTATTTTTATATTTCATATTTTTTAATATACTTACTTATTAGTATAGTAGAGTATATACTATAGGTTAATTCCTACTTATTTAAATTAATTTATATACTTTTTAAATTTCTTTAAGTTAATGTTTTACTTTTTGTCTTTATAAATAGTATATAAAGTATTAATATAGAAGGGGCTAAAATTATTTATCTTAATTTTATAGGTATTTTAGTAAGTTATTAAATCAGGATTCCTATAGCTATTTAATAGTAGAATAAGCCTATATCTTATACCTCTATTATTACCTATAGAGGTTATTTCTAGTAAACCCTTAGTAAGATATAGTTTAATTAAAGCTTTCTAGGCTATAGTATTTATTAAGGTGTTATAGCAGATAGTAACTGCTGGTAAGTTTGTGGTTAAGAGGGTGTTTTTTTCGCTGATGACTCGGGCCGTCAGTTGGGGCCTATAAAGGTCAAGCGTGGGAGGTTGTCAATCTGCAATGAATCACTGGCAAGCATGCACGAGATGGATGTGGTCCAAAGGGAAGGGGAAAAGGTCCCAGCTCCCAACAACTTCCCCAACGCTTTTCAATATGTCGGACCGCTCATTGGCGGAAGCAGGGGCCTGCCCCTGCCTTGAGGTCGTCGCTGGGGCGGGGCGGATGGGCGGCTGGAATTGACCTTGCTCCACCATTTTCCACGACTGCAGTGCCTCTTCAGGGCTGAAGGAAAGAGTCGTCTAACTGGAGAAGTTCCGCATGCCCGCGAGAGAGCACGCGCCAGATCTTCCACCATGGCGACGCCGACCACCGCGTCCATGAATTTCCTGTTGCTTTGCCATGCCACTCTCCCCCAGATCTCCACGACGGTGGCGATGTATTAGACATCTGTTGACGGCGCTCGGCTCCAAGGCGAGTAAGAAGGCGACCGAAGGACGTTTCGAGCCTCGTCGAGCGCCGTACGCCTTCCCACCTGCTCGTTTTTTTCTTTCATAGCGCCTCTCTTGTCTCACCGTACCTCATGCAGTAACTTTGTACCTGCAGCTACCTATTACACACCACCCGACCTGAATCGGCCTGCTCCATTTCTATCAACCGTCCGTTCTTTACCGCTCCTCGGGCGGTGTTTGGCCACGCACATTTCCCGGAGCAGATCACAAAAGGAAGGAAGGAAAGCATGGTACTTACCCGAGGCGACTCATCATTTGCAAGCTCGAACTCGATGTCTTTGACCGATCCTTCCCTCTCCTCCCTCCAGGCCCTTCTGGGTCATGCGCCAAAACACACAGGGTGGAAGAGAAGCGCGTCACCTCTGACCGGTTGGTCGTCGAACCAACAACAGCAGTGATGTACAACGGTGGCGGCAGTCCACGCCGTCTCTCAACATGTGTCTCCACTCGGAGATCCACTGAATGACGAAGGTCTCACGTTGCCTCCGAGCCTTCCAGTGGTAAGGCGTCTTAGGCCCTTTTATCTGGCATGGGGGGCTTATCTCCCTTCCTTATCATCGGGACGACCGTCTTATCTCGCAGGACTTAAGATTCACTAGCCAACGGCCTCGTCCACTCCCGCTTCTTCACATGGTTTCGGTTGAATGTCCCGGCCAACGATTTTAGTTTCGGTGCTTGGATGGGAGACCATTCATCGATGACAGCCTCGGCATCTACAGGTACTCTGTACAGACCTACGGATACTACATGTACCAGGCGACAACTCCACACCCCAGCCCGGCCCTTGAGCTCGCTTTCCCCGGCAATTTTTAAGAGAAAAGACAACATCCGCCCCTTCCTACTCCGGCATCCCGGCCCATCCCCAACAGAAACAAGACCCTGCCCCGCAATCCTCTGCCCCAGAGCTGCAGGACACGGCAAGGATCATAGGTATTTTTTGCCTCTATCGTCGCCGACCCGAGGTCTGCTTCGTGGTCTTTGTGGCCTTGTAGTTCTCTGGCGATTAACGCTCCCTGGTGTGCAGTCCTTCTTGTCGCCTTTCAAGTTCTCGTCTCTCGTTAAAGCACGCTATATTGCAAGGGCTTTCGATTGGCAGTTTCGACAACTGCGAAACCTCGGCGTTCTGGAACATTTCTACGCTAAACCGACTAGTGGAGGCGCTCCCGAGCCTCTCCCTCTCTCGTATTTGGCCGACGCCACACCCGACCCGCCCCGTCGTCCACCACAGTCAGCCCTTTCCCCTCCATACAAACCTACCTATTCGCTGATCCGGGAGCTTTGGGAGCCAGACCTAGCCGCCCGAGGCGACCCGAGCTCCTAGCTCCAACTTTGATACCGTTCAATTGCTACAACTCGCTGCTGGACCTAGCTTCCCCCTCTTACTCTTATTGCAATGCTCAACAACACGGGAAAGAAAATTATGCCCGGTTGAGTGTTGACCTGTCCGGAGTCTGCCTCCCCAGCTTTGCCTACAGAGGGGATTCCCATCAAATCGCTGCCAAGCCGCTGCCAACTTCTAGACCGACCGCCTAGACTGGATCGAACCTGCTGTCGGTTTCGGGATTCAAGCTTTCTGGATGGTCGTCATCAATAAAATATTACTCTACTCAAAACCACCGCCTAGTTTACACTAACCTTCTGCTATCAAGAACTCAACCACTGCTTTTGCAACTCAAAGCTGACCTTTGTGCCGGGTTGGTAGGAGCTCACATTTCGTCTCCAGTAAGGCCTCTCTTTCGCCTTCTCGCTTCTTCTTCTTTTCTTTCCTAACTCTGCCGACTTGACATTACCACCCACATTCCATTCTATCATTAGGTAGTCAGACCTGGAAATCTTTCACAGTCATGTAAAGTCACTCCGAGTAACCTGTAGTCACGCGGTTCCGGACAGCTAGGTTGCCAGAAACTCGGTTGATGGCATCTATTCCCACTTACAATTTGACCCAAAATTTACACCAACGCTATGCCGACGACTGATGGGACAACCCATCCGCCCTACACAGTGGCATCGCTACCACTCAAGAGAGAAATGAGATACGCCATCACCGTTGCCCTTATGCAAATTCGCCTGTCGCTGCCCCAGCCTCTAGTAGTACATCCATCATTCCTTAGCACCTGTCGTCATCGTTGCTGATGCTGCCACTGTCGTTGATTCAAAGACATCTTCAAGAGACGTCTTCTCCCGCATCGTCTGCTCGTCGGTGTCGAGATAGGCAGCGCCGACGCCATTTAGTTCCGGAGCCTCTGCCGCAGGGGCCGATCGCGCTGCTGTCTTGACTTCTTTGCCGGTCTCGGATGTGATGACGTTCTCTGTCACCGCAGTATTGGCACCACCGGGTGCTGACAAAATTTGCGGTTCGTCAACGGTGTCCACCTTTGGTGTGATCCCACCCTCGGTGAGGTCCTGGTCGGCCGCAGTAGAATCTTTTGTTGACGACTCCGCAGTCAGATTCTCATGTCCCCTGTGCGGTGTTGCAGCCGCAACGTCCGTCGACTCGCCCGAAATGGTGCCGTTACTGTTCAGTTGCTTTTCAGGTACTGTTTCCCCCATTGCTATAGGCTCTGATTGCCCTGCTGTTTCTTTTCTGTTTGGCTCCGTTTCCGGCTTACACTCGACTTCCCCCATCTTCTCCACCTTATCTCCCAAAACTTCCTCAGCTATATTGATATCTTTGACTGTCAGAGGCCCTGTTATGGTTGGCTGCGACGTGGCGGCACCAATAGAAGCGTGCGCCTCAGCCGAATTATTCCCGGAGACCACTCTTGCGACCTCCTCTTCGACGAGTCTCTTGTTGTGTTGTCTAAACGTCCGATGAAGTTCGGCCCGATCCAGCACGGCTAATCCATTGGAAACGGTTGTCCATTGCAGTTCTTCCAGCCTCTGTTGCACCGACTGGTCTGTTTCCTCTACCGGTTCAGGCGTTGCGATGGAATCTTTGCTGGTTGTCGGTGTTGCGCTTTTGCGATCATCCATCTCGTCTCCTCCGACGTCACTATATGACGGTGCAATGTTCCTGGCCTCCGCCCATCTCGAGATTTTGTGGCCCATGTGAGGTGACTCGCAGCGTCCATACTGACTTGGGAGAGGGCTTGGAGGAGATCGTCCTCTCGTGTAGTAGTAGGGGTCTTCAGAAAAACCTCTCGTCGGATCAGCGTGAGTATTGCCCAGGTTGACGTATGACCAATCATGAGCCGGCTGGACAGTCTTGACCCTCGCGTAGCCATTATCCTGGTAGCCATTCACGAAGTACTCTTGCATGGTGTAGCCGTCATCCACGGAGATGGACGGGGGAGCATCCTCCCCAATTGTGGACTCGGGGAACAAGACCATGAGCGAGGAGGCCTGCAGCCGCAATCGGGGGTCATCGCTTAGGCAGATGTCTACCATCTCTCGGTACCAGGCTGGCACGATGTGCTCCTCTCCGAGCTGCAAGGGCCGTCCCTGAGCTTCAGGTTCGTCGTCCTGTGCCGCCAGTGCCCACAACACCATGCCGAGTTGATAGAGATCGGACTTGACACCAATGTACATGGAGATGCGCTGGTTGCTCTCAATAAGAGGTGTTGCTTCGGGAGGCTCCCAACCTACCGGGCAGCCTCGCCTGTTGATGTCAATGATTTTGGCGTCGTCTTCGTTGTCGATTACGATGTTTGAAAGGGTGAAATCGCCTTGTACAAAGCCAGACTCGTGAATGTCCGCTAGTCCCTGCACGATTTGACGCGCCCACTTCTCTCTAACCGGCCACGGCAGACCCAAGTCGGAGTCCTGTCGATTGTCATAGATGATGTCAATGAGAGCACCCTGGGCGGCGTAGCTAATCAGCAGTCCCTTGACATGCTCGTCGTCATCATCAACAACGACGCCATAAAATCGAATAATGTTCCTCGAATACCGAAGCCGGTTCAAGGCATTAATCTCATAGAGAAATTCGTCGATAGTGTCGGGGCCTGGTATCTCTTTTTTGATGAGTACCTCACCGCTGACTCTGACCTTGTAAACAAACCCAGACATGTGGGAATCAAAATCAATGTCCCGTTCTCTTATCCTTCGACAGCCCAGGTGTTGTACCTGACGAACGGTAGGGTACTGAATGATTTCCTGTCACACCGTTAGCCTCCGAGTTTGGGTTGACGAGCTGATCGACCCACATTCACGTCCTCAACTACATGGACATGCAGTCGGCCGTCAGTGGTCTGTAGCTTCAGATTGGTGACGGATTGATAGAACTGGATGTCTTGCAGGCTGTCTCTGATGGCTTCGTATATCTTTGAGCTCTTGTCGCGTTGAGACTTGGTATGCAGCAAGTCCAGCTCAAGAGAGTTGTCCGGAGCATTGCGATAATCGAGAGAAACAGTTACCCGACGCCAGAGAATGGGTGTTTCTCGATACGTCACAAAGAACTTTTCTCTCTTGGATTTGTCCCGGAAATGCATGCTGAGATTGAGAACCCAAGTGGTTTCCAGTTCATCGTGAATCATCGCCTCGTAGTGCGATTGGGACGTCGTTACTGAGTGCGCATCGGAATTGGACTGCACTTCGTGCACATGAGATTCGTTGACAGTGGGTTCTGATATTTGCGCTACCATTTGATTCAAGCTGGCCTCGGCCTTTTCGTCGACAGGGCCAGCCGGAGAAGAAGGGGCAGACTGAACCCCATAGGCATTTTCGAAGAAGTCGGGGGCACTAGCTCGGGGAAAGGACTGCGCCTGTGACGCTGTACGTGACGACTGCACGCGTCTGTCCACCGACAAAGCACGCCTCTCTGCCGGTGAGGACTCGACTGGTGAGAGGTTGTTCCTACGCTCTGACTGTTGGCGTTTGAAGGTTTGCGCACGAGGAAGCCCGGGCACGACTTTTCTAGAGACCCGGCGCGTGAGGTCAGTACTTTGCGGGTCGTCGGAGTCGGGCTCAGGCTCAGGCTCGGGCTCGGGCTCGGGCTCCCTAGGCTGGAACGGGCCGACGGGTGCCGGGGCCGCATTGTTTCGTCCGAAAAGTTTGCGCAGGAAGCCGGTGGACGAATGGGCCGACGAGGGCGGCGGCTCCGTAGGAGATAGGCTCGATTGTGCCATCATCATTAATTGAGTGAGATGTCGTCGGGGTGTTTTCTGATGAGTCCGTTCAGATGGCGGGAGGTTCAGGTGAGGCTCTCAACGGTGTGGTTTCTGGGGAGTCGGGACGAGGTACTGATTGGGGATAGGCCGGCAGACCTGGTCCGGGAGCGAACCAGGCGGGGAACAAGGATGGGCCTTGAAGCGAAAGACGGTCAACGTCCAGCCTAGTTCGGGAGGGCTTGGTGTCAGGTCTGAGCTGTGTTGGGCTGGCGGCGGCTGGGAAGTGGCCGGGCGCGGGCAGCGCGAGACAAGAATGACGATGGGCGTGTTCTTGTGGACGTTCAGTTGCTACTCAAGCGTGACGGGCAGTATGCAGGTGGCCGTACGCAAGAGACATCAGACGCTGTGGCGAAGGAGAATGGAAGTGTACAAAGAAGCAATAGCGACGACCATATTCAGACGAGAGTGACGAGGGGCAGAGGACGAGAGATCGGCCGGGCTCGAGGGGCCTTTTGGAGGAATATCGTAGGCCAATCAGGAGGTTGTCGGAAGGAGGTAGTTGGTGCACGCAGATGTTGGATGCAGTGCATTTGCTGTCATTCAAGGATAGAATAGAGCATGAGAGTCGAGCATGAGTTTAGGTGTTTCTTCCCTAGTACCGACAAGGTCGGGTGGAATCACCTAGGACGACGGCCGCCGGATAGATGACGAGGACGGCGCGTGTGTAGGTTTTTGACGATGAAGGGATGGGTTTGGCGCGTAAAGTTGATTCGCCTAGGCCAAGGCGGGGTGGCAATGTAAATAACGTGTGGGAGCGAAGCCGAGTCAGACCGCCCTGCGTCTCGGGCAGATAGAAGTGGTGTCGGTATGTTAAGTGTGATTATATGTCGATGGAAGACGTGTGCGTGAGTGATACGTGTGTTGACGACGCTGCACTTGACGTGTGATGTGCGTGGACGGGCTACCTAGGCCGTGCCAAACGTCGGGTGCGTCGTGATGTACTGGTAGTGTTCGACGGAGGTGAGGCGAGCGTTGGACTCGTGCGATTTGTATGGAAATCAAGCGGCAGGGAAGCTGACTGGGAGGTCCCGAGAGGAGCAAGAAGAGGGGGAGGGGCAGCTTTGACGGTTGCCCCTGGACACTCGACGTCGTGGGGTTCGGGGTCAGCGCCTGCGGCTAGGTCTGTCTCTGGTCTGGAGCAGCGGTTTTACTTTTCTTGCGAGGATACATCCAAAGTGGTGCTTGCGCATGGGGTAGAAGCGCGTGGGATGAGGGCTCGAAAGGGAGTTTTGATTAGCGAGGACAATATCGGGGATCCCCAGCATCGCGTGTTTCTACCCAGAAAGCTGCTGCAAGAGGCTGGGAGGCTGGGCACCGGAAGATGCCTCATCGATCTCCCGTACCAATAGAAAGATCGGGCGAAGATGAAGGCAGCGGTTCTCCTGCGGCGCGCGCACTTCAAGACAACCTCTTGGATTCGTACTCAAGATCTGGCTGGTGAGAGGGAAAACGAGCGGATGCTGAAGGCACGCTGTAATAGAAAGTATCTGTCTTGGTACCTACCTACCTACCTGATACATACATTGGTATCCGTACCTAAGGTAAATAAGAGCAGCCAACGAGGAACGAATAGCATACATGAGGGTCGAGGAACCCAAGCAACTAAAATGCCATGCTTGTTTGACCTCACTTGGGCACTCAGGCACCACACCACGCGCCCCGCCACCTCATGGCTGTCATTGCATATGGATGGCTTGCCGGGGGCGGGCTTAGGTGAGGGACGGGCTGCGCTAAGAGGGGGGCACTGGAGCTTGACTCTTTGTGGAGGGGTGGGGCGCTCCCAACTTTGATGCGCTGTCCCTCCTTCCCGTCCGTTCCACTTGAAAATGGAATTTGGGCGTCAAATGTTCAGTGACAGCTGAGGCAGTCTCATCTCTAGTCTCCCTACCTACCTTGGGGGTAATAAGTAGTATTCTTCGAAGATGATCGTTACTTTCCATTCCGAAAAGTCCAAGAGACGATAAGGTGATCACCAAGGGACGCAACTGCCTTGCCTCCCCCTCAACCATCACACAATCCAAACAATACGTTCTCCCCATTCGCCGTACCAAAGCGTGCGGTATGCCTCCCGCCTGCCCGAATAACAAAGATACTACCGGCAAGACGCGAGGTGAACAACCGGAGCCTGTAGGGAAGCCCAGCCTGAGGTCGACCTCCATCACGCCAGTCACATTAGCGTCCGTCTTGACATGTACGATGACCTCTGGCCTCAGCCCTCCTCTCGACGATTGGATACCGACTGTCCTTTCCTGTGGACGTTGGGTTCGTCAGGCTCGCATTCAAACCACAGCCCCTTTCTTCCAAACCTGTAAACATCCACATCATTGCTGCACGTCTCCTTTTCAAATCAATTGGCCTCACACTCTGGAATTGACCGCCCTTTACCTCCTTGCCCGACCCACACTGAGGTATACTATGTAGAGACTAACAAGGGTGACCAGGCGGAGATCGGAGGCAGTCAGCGGGGACGCCGGCTGATTGCTGACTCAACATCTCCATGCCACCTCGGAGATCTAAAGTCTTCGCCTCCGCCAGAGTCACATCGCGAGTGCTCAAGGGTTTTGCCCTTGAAGACGGCGACGACGACGACGATGACAACTTCTGAGGTTTGATAGCAACCAGACGCATCAACGACCTCTCTAAGATTCTATTAGCTCAATATAACTCGAGAGCAACCCGTCACTGGCTAAATCTCCTTGATGGTTTGACCGCTATCTCCAACAAATGACGGCGCACATGGACTCTCTTCGCTTGCCGACTTGCATCAAAGATCCGTCACTTGCGCAATCTTACAATCAATGGGTCCTTCTCCGTCTTCTTGCGTCGGAATCTGCCCTCGGGGGCACTGGGCAAGGACAAAGAAAAACCCTCGTGCTCATCCTTATGCTGCGTCAAGGCCGCCCGCTGCGCGACCTAACCTCTTCGTCCGCGGTCTGAGGGGCCAACACATCGTCAATCAGTCATCTCTGTCACCCTTTCGCCCTCCACTGCCTGACGCTATGCCGTTTGCATAGTAACACGACAGTAAAACTGCGCAACAGGCCGATGGGACCCCAACACAGAACACTACGATGCAAGCACACGAGAAGGAGCTGGTCCAGCGTCTTGCGAATCGACTCGTGAGGTTTGGGGCCGGCTGCAACGCTGCAACGCCGCCTTTCCGACACTCCCTCTAAAAGTCTGCCCCGTCTGTTTGTCAACGTCAGCGGCCGAGTCCGATGTGCCTCCTTCATGCGGTGCTTCATTTAGGCATCGATGCAGCCCAAACGATGAGGCTGTCTCCTCCTTGACTGGGTGGCAGACTCTCTTGGAGGCTGGAGCCATGACCTGTATCTGCTTCAAGCTCCTTCTGAGTCCAATTCACATATGCCCGCCTGGATGGACAAGCATGGGCCCTTTGCACTCACCAGCCAGCCGGGTTCGGTCGCGGTCGCGGGTGTATTGACCCCGCTGGCTATTCTTTCAATCTTTGCTTCCTTCAGTAGGCTCTAGTGCACGAAGCAGGCATAGCCATGCTTTCCTCAAGCGCCGCATCATCTCCGACCTGATGATCTCCCGTCTTCAGTGCACTGGGAACACAGCATGGCTTTGAAGATGTGCGCTGGGTGGTCGGATGGAAGGGCAGAAAAACGATGCAAGGGTCGTCCCGTCTGACCTTTGACAGATCCGAATGTCTACCCGCGAACCCCACCATTCCCGCCTGGACAGACGGGCATAGCACCACCACCCACGTCAGACCCTGAGAATTCCTCTCCTTCCTGGAGTCGCCTAGAAACTCGTGACGAACGGCCCAGGGTCGAGCTATCGCCCCGGTTTCGTATGCCCTCGGTATCAACCTCTCGAGGTTCGCTTGGCCTTGGCAGGCTGGACCACAATCAGACACACGGAGCATGGCACCATGATCCGGGCTCGGTTCTTGAGTGGCAGGGCCTGTCATGCATCAGAAGACGCGGGTGTTGCGCGCAGCTCTCCAGCAATACGGAGGCGGACGCTCCACCGTTCGTCCGACAGACGCCCTTGGGTTTCGAATCCAATCCCGCTTTCAACTAACCATGCAAATCTGACTTCAACATAGTCAATGTGCGGCACGGCCGTCTTACCAGCGTCAATCCCGCGGCCGTCGATGTACGTATATCGGGGTGGTGGCCAGACCGGTCGCATCTGCAGGCATCTCTGTCAGCGTTTCCGGCGTGCTGGTGTTTTCTCCCTTCTTGGCTATTCTCTTCCCCTTCTATCTGCTCGCCTCGAACGGTATCGACCAGTGATCACCAGGTCAGCACACCACTTGACCGGGAAACCAGTCGAATTGTCATGCTGTTGTCACTGATCGTTTGCTATCGTTGGTGCAACATCTCACGTCCTGTTGGGGGGAAGGCATCAATCACATTGTGGCTGATTCACCGAGGACCATACAGTCGGCTCAGGGCGGGTAATGTACATGAATTCGCTCCTCTGCCCAAAAGCCACCCTATGCAAACTTTGCGCACCTGCACTTCCGGTTTACAGCCAAAAAGACCCCGCGTGGGAACGAATGCCGCGCAATCTACTTTCCTTTATGCAATTGGGTGTCCCTTGCAACCCTATTCTTACACAGCCGGCCCGCCCGCGGCTCGCTCTCGATGCCAACACCATTCGAATAAATTAATCTACCAAGCAACGCAGAAGAGAAAAAAAGGGAAGGGGAAAAAATCCATCTAGAGTAGAGATGCGTTATTGTGAGGGAGATGTGTCAGCCTGCCGTGACGCTTTGTGCGGGTTCGTCTAATCATCCTTGACAAAACCGCTCCCTTTTCTCCTTCTTTACTTTGTCGAGAACATACGCCCGGGACATCCGCTAGTCGGCTCCTCGCCTCGCCGCTGCCTTGCCAATGACACGTCTCTGTCTCCCGCCGTTGCTACGAAGTCGTTGGCATGACGGGACGACCGTCGTGGGGAAGACGGGACTAAAGAAGGGTTCGTATAGAATCGAGGAATGGGCGTGGGACGGCGAAAATCCCGAGGTGGCGCGGTGTGACCACGGCGAACAAGCAAATCAATCGATGCGTGACAACGCCATTATCGTGCAACGGAGGGATCTAATCGTCGTCCTCGTCGTCGGAGTCGTCCTTCTTTTTCTTCTTGTCCTTCTTCTTCTTGTC
Organism: Colletotrichum shisoi; assembly: GCA_006783085.1. NCBI lineage: Eukaryota > Fungi > Ascomycota > Sordariomycetes > Glomerellales > Glomerellaceae > Colletotrichum > Colletotrichum shisoi. Next base: position 24,093 of record PUHP01000139.1, on the reverse strand, counting down.
GTCCTGCGCCTTCTTCCAGTCGCATGTCTTGCATTTGTTGGCGGCCTCCCGGTCAAGCTCGGGGAAGATGAGATCAAAGACGTCAGAGTACCAGGCAACAGGCTTGCCCTCGATACCCTCCTTTATGTTCTAGTGGCGGGCAGATGTTAGCAAACAAACTCGTGAAAACATTTACGACGCGAAGGAAGACGACGTACCTCTGGGAGCTCGAGCCAGTCGGACATGCAGTCCTTGGGGAAGATGATCATCTTGCAGCCGGCGCGGCGGGCGGCGACGGTCTTCTCGCGCAGACCACCGATGCGAAGGACCTTGCCGGTAAGCGTGAGCTCGCCCGTCATGGCGACAGTGGGGTTGACGGGGGTGTCGAGAGCAAGCGAGAGGAGCGACGTAGCCATGGTGATACCGGCCGAGGGCCCGTCCTTGGACACTGCGCCGTCGGGCACGTGCAGGTGCAGCTTGGCCTTGTCGAAGAAGTGGTTGTCGGGGAAGTCCTTGACCATGAGCGACTTGGCGAACGAGTAGGCGATGGTCGACGACTCCTTCATGACGTTCTTGAGGTTGCCCGTGATCTCGAGGCCGGGCCGGCTGCTGGGCCGCAGGGGCGCCTGCAGGATCGACTCGACATACATAGCGGCGCCGCCCATCTGGGTCCAGGCAAGACCCATGGCGACGCCGGCGGGGTTGACCTCGTAGAGGCGGTCTGAAGTGAAGACTGGCGGACCGACGTAGTCGACTAGGTTGTCCTTGCCGATGGTGACGTGGACCGTATCGGGGACGTTGAGGGCGACACGGGGCTTCTCTGTGGCCGCAATCTCGGTCGACTGCTCACCCTTCTCGCGCGCCGTCTCCGTATTCTTCTCCGACTCCGCCAGCGCTTCCTTGCCGTCCTCCGTCAGAGCCTCCTTTTCGGGGAGCACCTCCTCGCCGAGGTCCTGCACGATCTTCAGCGCAGATTTTCTATACACTTTCTCGATCTGCTTTTTGAGGTTGCGCACACCAGACTCGCGGGCGTACGACTTGATGAGCTCCTCAATAGCCTCCTCGCTGAGCTTGACGTCGGCGTTGGCGAGACCCGCGGCCTCCCTGGCGGCTGGGGCCAGGTACTTGTCGGCAATGGCCTTCTTCTCGTCGGCGACGTAGCCCGAGAGCTGGATCAGCTCCATGCGGTCGAGGAGGGGTCTCGGGATGGTGTCCGTCATGTTGGCGGTGCACACGAAAAGGACCTTGGACAGGTCGACGGGAACGTCCATGTAGTGGTCGAGGAAAGAGCTGTTCTGCTCGGGATCGAGCAATTCGAGCAGGGCAGACGAGGGGTCGCCCTGGTAGCCGCGACCAATCTTGTCGATCTCGTCGATGAGAATCAGCGGGTTTTCCGTCTGGCACTTCTTCAGGGCCTGAATGATGCGACCGGGCAGAGCACCGACGTAGGTTCTTCGGTGGCCCTTGATCTCGGCCACGTCCGTCAGACCGCCGACGCTGAATCTGTAGTACTGGCGGTTGAGGGCGCGGGCAATGGACTTGCCAATCGACGTCTTTCCGACACCGGGGGGGCCAACGAAGCAGATGATCTTGCCCTCGACGGTGCCACGCAGCTTTCCAACGGCAATGAACTCAAGGATGCGGTCCTTGACGTCCTTCAGCCCGTAGTGGTCCTCATCCAAGACCGTCATGGCGTTCTTAATGCCAAAATTCTCGGCGCTGCGCTGGCCCCAGGGGATCTGCGTCAACCAGTCGAGGTAGTTCCGCGTGACGTTAAACTCGGACGCAGCAGGCTCGAGGTGCGCCAGCTTGTTGATTTCATCATCGAACACCTTGCGCACGACTTCGGGCATCGCCAGCTTGTCTGCCTTTTCCTTGAATCTCTCAACTAACTTGTCCTTGCCGTCCGACTCGAGGCCCAATTCGCGGCGGATGCCCTTCATCTGCTCCATCAACCAGTACTCGCGCTGCCGCTTAGTAATCTTACTCTCAACGTCCTTGGTGATCTTGGACTGGAGCTGGGCGTTCATGAGCTCCTTCTTCAAGACGATGAGGGCCTTTTGCATCCTCTCCTCGACGTTGAGACTTGACAGGACCTCTTGTAGTTCGCCCTGCTCACCCGAAGAGACGGCCGCGGCGAAATCTGCCAGCTTTGCCGGCTCGGAGGTGACGTTGCCGGTGGACTGGCTCATGGAGAACGTCGAGATTTGGTCGCGGAAGAGGCTGTTCATTGTGGCAACCTCCTTGAATACGTTGACAATCTCGTTCGTCACGGCGCGGATGACAGCGCTTTTCGGGTCGTAGGGCTCCTCGGTCAAGTTCTCGACGTTGACGAGACTGACTGGGTATCTCTTAAGGAACGCCGTGGGCTCGTACTTCTCCGCTGCCTGCTCGGCCTTGGGGGCCACGGCGCTTTCTTCGAAGCTGGCGACGACGTCGCCCTTCTTCTCCTGCTGCCCATCCTCTTCGGTAGACTTCGGGGGTATCGGCTCGGGAACCGGTTCGACCTTGGCCTCGCTCGACTTTGCGTCCTCCTTTCCAGGAGGTAACAGGCTCGACAGGCGGATGCGGCGGTGAGGGTAAAGAATGGCCGTCAGGGCGCCCTGCTCGCCGTGCATGGGGAACGCGCTCGTGATCTGCGCAAAGACACCGGTGTCGTAGACGTCATCGACATTGCGGATAACGTCTTCGTCCTGATTCTCGTCCTTGAACAAAAAGGCACCGACGTAGGGTTGACCTCTCTTGATCATCTCGGTGATGGCGGCGGCGACGTTCGGATCCTTGATGGTGATGGCCTTGTAGAAACCGGGGAACAAAGGTCGCTTCGCAATGGGAATGGCCAGGACCTGGGGGTAGACATCGGGCACGACGGGCTTCTGCAAGCTCTTGTCAGAGGCTCTGCGCCCGCGTCTGCCGCCGTTGTCACCTTTGTCGTCACTTCCTCCTGATCCCGCCGATGAACCGCCGGCGGAACTGCCGGCCTTGCCATCCTGCACAGGTCCGGACCCTTCGCTCTTGGCGGATGAGTCGGAGGTCGAGCTCTTGGCCTCGGCCAGCTCCTTCTCCTCAAGCTCACGCTGGTTCTTTATGTTTGCCTTTTGTTCCTCTTCGGACAGCGGCTCGACCTTGGGGTCGAAGAATGTGCTGTCGTCATCCTTGAGCCATCTTGTTGACGTCGAGAACGGGGCGACTGCTCGCTGGCTACCGGGGCCGAGGTACAGGCGGTCGAAGGCCGAAGCGGAAGTCCTCGGGGTGCTCGCGGCGGGTGCCTTGCTACTCGAGACCGAGTAAGGGCGTCTGAGGTAGTTTGCTGGGCGGCCGAGGGTCAGGCGCCTCGGAAAGCTCAATCGCATCACCATGCTGCCAGCGATTGGGGGGGGCGGAGGTCTGCGAGTCAAACGTCGAGGAAGCTCCGGCCGCGGCACGTGGTGGTGGTCGGTTAATGTAGGACCGGAAGGGCGTGTGCCGCTGAGTCTTGACTTCGGGGGGAATTGGGTATCGACAAAAGAGACGAGCTGCAATGGGCAACTGGAAGGTGCAGATTGGGCTTTTTATGCAGAAGGGGAAGAAGCACTCCGAGTCCTAGGTCGCGATGCGCATCGCCTCCTGACGTCTTACAAATACAGAGCAGAGAGGTTGAGCAGAGTAACCTTTTAGCTACCTATTATGGAGCCGATCGGGGAAGAGCCACTAGGAAGAGTAAACGACATCACCACAAAAAAGCACTGACAGTTTGCCGCTCTTGCCAGGCTGCAGGCTGGCAGTTGGCCAGTGGCCACTAAACGCTGGCGGTGGAGGCCGGCGGTGGCTATGGAACCTGGAAGAACATCGGCCCCGGTTGCCGGCGGAGGCACCTACAGAGGACTCCGCCGCCCCTCACAGATGCCCACAGCTAGAAGCGCCTCGGGTTGGTCAAGGGGCATTGGTCGACATCGCCAGCTTTCGAGTTCCTTACACTGTATGATTCTACGTGTGTCTCACACCAAAATACAGTAAATCAACATCTTTTAGACAGTACGCCACTGCGCTCAAGCCGCCCACTACAAGTCCCAATCCAACTGTCAAACTGCCTTACCTGCAACAGTGCCAATTTATAGTACTTGAAGAGGAACCTCATTTTCCCTTTCACTCATTCCCCTCATTCCTCCTTCCCACATTCCAAGATCTTCCTACCAGACTACATGCCCTTGTAAACGGTCGTCGAACCCGGTGTCTCTCATCTGCCCGTGGCTCATACCCATATTCGGCTATAATCTGCATCTTCACCTTGCTAGCGCTTCACCCTGTTGATCCTTCATCGACGAAACATCCAAAGCACTCTCTGTCTCTGTCTCCATCTCTCCGTCATTCGTTGACACCCTTGCTACCGGAGACCCTTACCCGCACTTTCTCTCGCTTACCGACAGAACCTCAAAACGGCTTCCTGGCCATCTCGACTTGGACCCTCCCAAGCTACCTACGCCTTGTCATCTTCCTCTCTCTGTCTCCTTCCGGACATCTGGCATCCGCGCCCCCAACTCTCCCCCTTCGACATATACATACATAAACACACGCCCAGCGCAAGCCATTATGCCTCCTTCCAGCCAAAAGTCAGATGTCGCGTCCTCCCTCTCCAAACTCTCAATAGACAGTTCCAAGAAGACACTCGCCGCCAAAAACGTCAAGGAGCCGGTGGCAGACTCATGGGAAGATGAGGACATTGACGACGGAGAAGATGAAGAAGAAGACCGTGAGGCGGCAAAGCCCCAAACAGATGGCTCCAAGGCCCCGCCGCCGACCCCCATCTCCCCATCCTACAACGCGGCAGACAGGTCCTTCTCTCCGTACGGGGCTGCTGACACCTCTGCCCTTGGCGCTCCGCCGCCGGCAGACGGCGACCGCATCCGCCGACCGGAAAAGACGGACGCCGTGGCGCGGCGCATGATCGCCAGCGCCCTCGGCGTCAAGGTGCCCCGCATGACGGAGGAGCAGCGGGCATACGACCGGGCCGTCAAAGAGAAGGAGCGCAAGCGCCGGGACGAGGAGAAGGCCGCCGATAAGCGGCGGCTGGAGGAAGCCGAGAAGGCCAAAGCCGCCATCTGGGAGGACTAGGGGGCGGTGTGTCGATCTCATCTTTGGACAGTTTGGTGACCTGCGCAACAACGTCCCCATTACATTTCCTGCCCTATTTCACTTATCACTGGCACGTGAGTGGGGAGGACGTTGCTGGCGGCAATTACTTTTTTACATTTTCTTTTTGGGAGCATCACCTCACATATACACTACGGTCTGCGCGCCGTTCAGGGACACGTGATTTCAATTGACCATATTCTCTTCTCGTCTGGTTTGATCTAATCCGATCTGTGCCAACCCCTTTCTCGGAAAGCTACAGTCAACCTAGGTCCGAAATGGAGAAAAGGAAGAAGGAAAAAGGTGAGAGGGATGTTGCCCAAATTTCTCGCCTCTCTCCTCTCTCTCTCTCTCTCTCTCTCTCTGCCTTGTCCACGCGCGGGGACATTTTTATATCTGTAATTAAAGCTACAAGTAAGACAATAAATCCAAAGGGTGAAAAGTGGTGGGAGACGGTAGGCGCCTGGGTCGGCATCCCCACCGCTGGCTTTACCCTTTCTTTCTCTTCAAGATGCAGCCCATACCCGCCAGACCCACAAACGCTTCGCTATGCTGTTATTTTGTGCCGTCGTATCGCGCTCCGCTTTGCCTTGTTGCTTCGGCCATGTTCCCCGTCAGAGTGTTGCATTAAAAGCCACGTTTTATACTTTGGAGTCGCCCATGCCTTTCAGCGATCGCTGCCCCAGGCCCTCGCCGCTTCGGCTGCCGCCTCCGCAGCTGCCGCCGTGGCCCTTGATTCCTTGGCATCAACGTCGTCATCGTCGTCACTATCATGCTCTGGCCGCTGAGCCTTGGTGGTGTTGGCGGTCGTGGCGGTCGATGACACGGTGGTGGCAATTGTTTCTCCCTGCTCCTTTTCATCTTCGGGGCTCATGGGCTTGATGGTGACGCTCTCCTCTCTGTCCAACCGGCCATCCTGTGCGCTTGGGGTAGTCGCCGTTGTTGGCGTTGTCGCGTCTGTCACCGCATCCGTCGTGGAATCCCCCTTGGATTGCGGCCGGCGGTCCACCACGGGGCTCGCGGGCGTCTCCGACTCGGCGGTCTCTGCTGAAAAGACCGATTCCGTATATGAGCCTTGCGTCAGCGGCTGGAAATCATGCTTGTCGCTTTGGCGGCTCTGGCTGATATCAACCCCCGCAGAGGATGTGGAGACCCGCGACCCGGACACCGATGCCGAGTCCTTTTCGCTGTTGCTGGCCCTACTAACGTCCGTCTTTGACTTTCCCCATCCGCGGCCCCAGCTGTATCCTCCGCCATTACTGGTCGCGGTTTGGGAACTGCTCCCACTGGCGGCGGCGCCGCCGCCTCCACCCCATCCGGCCTTGCGCTTCTCGCCAGCCCACGTCACCCACGAGCTGACGTACGAGGTGGCCTTGCTCCCGGGAGCCGGCGCATTGCCCGGCGTCTTTGCCGTGTCCACGGCTCCCCCCGACGTAGGCCCAGCAGCAGACCCGCCAGCCTTTTCGGCTTCAGCAGCAGCCGCCTCCGCCGCGATGCGCTGTTCCTCGGCCCTCTTCCTCTGCGCTTCGCGAAAGGCCTCCATATCGGCGTAGAATTTGTTGAACATGTTCGACGCTTTTTCTTTACCAACGGCAAAGTTCCGCCCGAGAACCTCCTTGCCTACGGCAAGTCGCTCGTCGAGGTGCATATCCTGCACCTGTTGTGCGATACGGCGCTGGACGTCGTCAATAGTGAGGCCGCCGGCGCAGGGGTGCCGCGGCTCGACGACATCGAAGAGGTGCGAGTCAGTGTTTGCGTTCCAGATGCGGTGGTTCTCGGTGCGGGACCACGATTCGACAAAGTCGCTGCTGTAGTCCAGGGACGGGTCGCCCTCGATGTGCGGAAGAAGGGCTCTGGGGTTGTTCGGATTCGCGAGGAGGTGGTTGTGATACTTGACGGAGGATACCAGGGAGAGGATATATTCTTCGAACTGAAGGCGGATGAACTCCTCACTACCCACATAACCCATAGTGTTGGGCCGTTGGGGGTTGGCGTCATCCCAGGTGTCGTTGACGACCTGGGTGATGTAGTCTATCCAGCGGCGGTCGGCGGCAGAGAGAGCAAGGGCACTTCTGAGGGAAGAGGACGTGACGTTGACGGTGTGTTCGTCGAGATTAATTAAAATATCGCTGTAGCGGTCCTTTTGTTGCAAGAGAAGCGAATTCGTGCTGCCGACGATGTACGACTTGGTGCCAAAGTCGGCCAGAATATCGAGCTGTTGTAGGGGGGTATAGGGCCCGAACAGACTGCCCTGTACATGTTGTCAATGCCTCACGTTTCTTCAACCGGTGATTCGCGGCGAACATACCTGGCCAAATATCTGGAGAGGAAGGCCCATGTAAGTGAGCAGGGAATTACGATCGCTAGTCCGCAGACTCGTAGGCCGCGCCAGCTTCTTCTCGTAGTTGTTCAGCTCCGGGTCAGCGCAGTCGATGAGATTACGAATAAGACCGGGTATTAAAGAAATTAGAGAAAACTGCATCATGCACAACCGTTCACATCGTGATCCGAAGAAGAGCATCTGCCCAGCATCGAATTAGCTCTCAACCGCTTCGCAGTTCGGGACAAGGCAATAAATACTAGGCCGAACGAGCGTACCTTTGGTTGTAGGAGACAACATTTGAGTAGCACCAAGGTCTGCCACTTAAACTCATGGACCAGTTCGCGTAGGCTCATACCGAGGTGTTGGTCGCGGCTCTCCTCGTCAGCGAGGAGCCCACGCTCCTTCTCCTCGGCGAGACTCTCCTGGAAGCGGCGGAGAATCTCCGTGTCTGTAAACTCGCGCTGGGCGAACCACGCCTGGGTGACAACGCTAAGGCGCTCGCGCATCATGCCAAAGTGCTGCGGCGTGTCGGCGATGACGACAACGGCCTTCTGGACCGTCGAGCGCGTCACGTCGGCAGGGCGGTTCAGGAGCTGCGAGGCGTCGAGCTGTCGTGTGCACGATATGCCGAAGAGGGACGTCGCCGGCCCCGTGGCGGTCGCGGGGCGGAGGAGGGTGAAGTAGGAGAAGTCCTCGCTTGATCTAGTAGCAGTCTGTTAGCTCTTCATCGTATGGATCTCAGTGAGCATTGAGGCCATGTGACAAGCAAAGCCCCCGTGCAGCCTCAAGCTATCAAAGTGCTCGTCTCCACTCACAAATGCGCTCCATCGCTAAGCGCCATGAACGGCAACAAGCCCCAGTCATACTCGATCGCCGGATCGATACCCTCCGCCGCGCCGAACCACATTTCGACTTCAGGCCCGCGGGCATGATGAAAGTCAACAACCGTCACCAACGGTATAAAGCCGAGCCTGGCCGGTGTCGAGGGCACCGTCAGGGGTGTAGCGGCGTCGGACGTAGGCGTCGCAACCTCGGGAGTGTCCATATTTTCCTCCTCTTCTCCGCTGCCTCTATCTAGGGTCTGTTCCTTGTCACCCGCGATGCAACATGCGCCGAGGTCACCGGGGTCTGCAGGTCTTCGTGGTTGGCAATCCTTCGCAAACAGTTCGATCGTCCTCTGGTTTTCTCGCAGTATGATCAGTGGTCTTGTGTCTTCTTCTTGTTCTGGCTTCCTTGGCGCAATGAGTCCCACTCCTACGACATTGCCATGTACTCCAGTGTTGGTGGTTCTTTTCTTGTTTCAACTGCCACTTTGGTTCCGTCGCACGTTCCGTCACAAGTTCACCCGGCGTGGGTCGCTTGATGGAAACCTCGCAGACGTAGAGCTATGTCACCTCGAGTTGAAGCGGGCAAGTTCGGTCTTCGAGACGAATCTCCCCCCCCAAAAAAAAAGTTGTGGGAGGGGCTATAGTCTAATCTGACGTAGTATCGGCTTCCCGCCAACTGAGGGGGAAGGGGGGAAGGTGTGAGACAAAAGCCGCTGGGTGCAGATAGGTATTCAAGAGGAATTGGTCGTTGGAAAATTGCAGGCAAAATGTGCCTTTGTCGGTGAAGTAAATAGCAAGCGTTTTGTCGGTCGTCCTCTTTCTTTAGTCCGTCTCAAGTCGGCAAGTCTCCCTAGGGTGGGCGGAAGATGGAAATCGGTGACGGCTTGGATTGTCCCCTTGAAAGCGCGTGGGCGCGCACGCGAAAAAATCAAAGAAATAAAATAAAAATGTGTGTGAGGGCGAGCTGGGAAAGTCAGTCGGGTCGCAGCGGTGCTGGGCAAAGAGTCGAGTCTGGGTCGGTGATTCGTCCGTGGTCTTGGTGTTGTGTTGGCAAATTAGGGAATAAGACGTAGTAGTGGCTGCTGTAATGATGAGCGGCGCGTCTCCTCGATACGAAGTGTCGAATGGCAGTGGCGTCGAAGTTCTACAACAAGAAAACAACAATTGGCCGCCTCCTGGGGAAACACCTGGTGAAAAGGCAAACAGCGAAGGGGAGGGGGAGGATGGCGAGGGCGAAGAGGAGGGGGGAGAAGGGCCCTTCAAGCTCGGATGTTCGTGGTGGGTTCGCGGTAGGCTTTGTATTGGACCTGGATGCGCTGCTGCTGCTCCCCGGTGCTCAAATGAGCTGGGCTCGGCGAGGGGTGGGTTGCAGATGAGTTGTTGAATTAGTGCCAATGCACTATCGCATTAAAAAGAATAGGTTAGCCAACGTCTCAATGCGACTACCTACTTCGCAATTTCTTCTTTGGCTTTCTTGCGCCCATCATACCTATGTCGTTCCCATGCAGACCCTTGGAAGCAGCAAATGCTAGAGACACGCGCAATGAACAACTCGTCTCGTCCCGTCCCACATAGAGGGCGACAGGTTCAGGGACTCGAGTCTCAGACGTTCGAGAACATGAGCGAAAAGATAGGTGAAAAATCTAATGCTGCATCGAACGAACCCCATAAACCCAGTGCGGTCGCAAATCGAGTCCAAACCGCAATCTAATGGTACTCACAAATTGGCGTACAAAGGCACGCTCGCCTGCACCCGAGTGTCGTAGAACCACAAGCAATGCAGCTCTTAGGCAAGGCCGGAAATCACGTGTGGTGAGACCAGCTCCCCTGTGACAATGAGCAAAGTCCCGGCCATGAAGAAGAGGGGAAGGCGGATCCGGAGATCGTCGAGTGGTTACTGCCAGTCTACAGACCCAGCCGCCGCCCCCGGCATGATTACCATCTGGGTTGTGGACTGGTAATGATGCTCTGTGTCCAGGACAATAGACTCGTCGCCTGAGTAAACACAACTTCCTACCGCCCAAAAAGAACAGAAGGAGAAAAAAATAAAAAGGGGGGGGGGGGACCACCACATCTGCGAATCAGCCCGGCGCTAAGCCAACCAGCACCCTCAACGCTTTTGTGTGATGCGATGCCAGCGTCTGTCAGACAAGAGACACGTCAACCATGCACGACAGGAAAGTGGAATTAAATATTGAAGGAGATAACATATAGAAAGTATCATGGTCGTCCAGCTCCGGCTCCTCAGCGTCACACCCATGATCCGACCCCATGGTCGCAAATCCTCACACTCTCTCTGTCTCTCTCTGCGCGTCTAAAAAAACCAAACCCGGGTAAAGTGACCCGGCATATCCATGTCACCAGCCCGGCAACGAACACAAACAAGCCCTTCCCCAAATTCCCGTCTCCGGAATGAACTCTTACCATCTCCCCGATGGGGGCGAACACAAGCTTACACAGACACATGCACAAATATCAAGCCGGAGGGACAGGCATGTCACGTCAAGCTCGCCCTCGTTCTCGCCCCAGGCTCACATCACCTTGCCCGAACCTCAAAGGACCGCCAGCGTGTACTGCATTGCATGAGATTGAGAATCATCACCTCCCCCCCCCCCAGGCCATATCCCGTCCCGTGCCCGTTCTCCGTTATCTTCTCATCTCACCCACTACACCACCGCTACCTATACCTCGTCGCAATGCAGCTCTCGTCATTTCTCCTCGGTCAATTGTATTTGTCATTTTCTAAATCTATTGTTGCGTCATTGCTGGCGAGCCCAAACCCCAGCGTCTTTGGAACCCACCTATGGCAATCCTGGGTTGACTGGGTGTGTTCAACATGTTCTTCATCAAGTATGCACGTAGACTATCCGTGGCTACATGGTCGAGGCGGTGTGCGAGGCCACCTGTGACCAGCTACCGACCGCCTGGCTAACATCGATCGGCGAAGGCTCTCTCATCTTCATCCCCTAAAGCAGATTGCCAAGTCGCCAAGATCGTCAACTCTTCTATGCTGGGTGGGCGTTGTGTTTTCACGGGCTTCTATTCCTGGACCTTTTTTTTATCCTTTGTTTATTTACCCGCTTTTCTCTGGTGCCGTATCTTCCACCAATATTTCAGAACCGAAGCTCTCCTCTCGATGTCATCAGTTTGTAGCAAATGCCCACAACCTCAGGCACGCCTTTCACATAGTCGTACCTGGTGTGCAGTTCCTCAAGAATAGGGGGCCTTGACGTCCACTCTCGGCTTCGTCACCGCCCTTATGGCATGAACTTGAAACCAGATCCAACATAACCGAAGACCCAGAGAACCAGAGAAAAGAAGAAAGATTTGTTGAAGCAGAATGCCAAATAGAAAAAGTGAATAACACCCCCGATATGCATGCCATTCCTTTATATCGCGTATACTGTTGGCCCTTTGCATAGTCAACGTTACAATAACCGATCCTGTCTTCCAAACACCATGTCAAGGGTCAATGTACTGGAGACACGTCCCGTCTGGTTTTGCGTGGTATCATAGCCTCCTCTCCTCCTATTTATCCTCGCTACGCCCCTAGCTCCTCTGTCTATTGTCCGTTGAACTGTTCTTCCATTTGTTGTGCTGACGCGTCAACGTTGTGGTAGTCGAGTATCTCCGAGTACCTGCAGACAAAATTGATTAGCACCAGGTTCGAAAAGGTGTCTGTGGACGTTGACATACATCATGATCTTCCATGTGTCCACGGGCAGGTCAGCGTCATTGAAACTCCAATCGAACTTCTCCTCGGCGACGGGCTCGTCGGTGGGATCGTGGTAAGGAGCAAGGTAGTCGTGGGACAGTGCCTCGGTGGCCGTTATCCGCTTCTTGGGGTCAAAGACCAGCATCCTCTCCAGAAGATCAATAGCGGATGGATCGGCATTCTTGAACTTGTTCTTCAAAGGTTGTCTTTCGCGCTTTGGCAGCGACTTGACGAATCGGAGGGTCTGGTCGATGGTCAGCAACAGATTCACGGGTTCCTCCTCATGATTACCGGCAACTCACGTTTTCGCTAGCGATGCCGTTGATGACATCATCGGGGGGAGTGCCCAGCAATTCCGTGATGATGGAGAACTGATTGACATGATCCTTGCCCGGGAACAAGGGCTTACCCTCGAGCATCTCGGCGAAGATGCACCCCGCGCTCCAGATGTCGACCTCGACGTCGTACTTTTGCCACGTGAGCATGATCTCGGGGGCACGGTAGTATCTCGTCGAAACGTAACCGGTCATCTGGGGGTCCTGGATACGGGCAAGGCCGAAGTCGCAAATCTTCAAATCGCAGTTCTCGTTGACGAGGATGTTGCTAGGCTTCAAGTCACGGTGGACGACGCCGGCTGAGTGGACGTATTTCAGACCACGCTGCGATAGGGTCAGTAACCTGATCAGAGCGGACCCCGGGAAGATGGGGGGATACCTACCATGATCTGATAGAGGAAGTACTGAATGAACTGCTTCTCGAGAGGCCTAGAGGTAAGCAGCCTGTGCAGATCGGTGCCGAGAAGTTCCGTGACGAAATAGATATCCTCGAGAGGGGAGATGAAGATATCACTAAGGGAGATGACCTGTGATGGGCGTCAGCGCGTCGTCCAACCAACAGACAAGGAGACAGATGGCGGCGATTCAACGTACGTTCTCGTGTCTCAGGTGCTTGAGCAGCTTGAGCTCGCGGTATGTCCGCTTGGCGAGGACGGGGGTGCTGAAGGGCTTCATGATTTTCTTGACGGCGACATTCTGGTTTGTGAGCTGGTCACGGGCAGAGCTGACGGCGGCAAGTCGAGTCAGCAGATGGATAGACAGATTTGCTCGCGAAGAAAAGACATCGCGAGAGGTCCTCTCTCATGGACTAACCAAACGAGACCGAAGGCGCCCATGCCAACGGGTTGCAAGTCCGAGTACCTCGAGGTGATCTCGAAGGTCGTGCCGAAAATTTGTGCTCTAATAAATTCGGCCATTTTGTGAGGTGGTCGATCTGCCTGATCGAGAAGGATGGGGGTTTCTGAGAGATCGAAGGGTTGAGGCACGCCGATCGGTCAAGTAGGACAATGGAAATTGATCGTCTAGCGTGGGGGAAGAGGTAAGAGGATTGAGGGGTGAAGAATGCTCTTTACTGTGCTAAATTGTCGCAGAGGAGGAGAGCCGGAAAACTGGGCGGGCTGAGGGGATTCGAGAAGAGCCTTTGTGAGGTGCGATGGGCAGCTGTCCAGTGTCTAGACGTGGATGGCCTGGGATTGATGGGTAGGTAGATGGATGGATGGCGGGAGTCGGCTGGATTTGAAAGAGATGTAGCGACGGCGGGGGAGCGAGCTCAAGGATTTGTTTCGCTGGAGGGGTGGCTGTTCGGCGGGGGCGTCCTGGGAGTGGACGTGGACGAGAAGGTGGGGATGGGGGGAGGTCGGGTCCGCGGTCGTGGCAGTGGTGGGTGCAAGTGCGCGGCGGGGTAAACGAAAGTGGCAACGAGTGAGAGCGCACGTCTGCCTCGATCTGTGGTGGTGGTGCTGATGGCGGTTCTGGGCTTTCTGGGATTCCGGAGCAGCCTGAGCAATGTGGCAACAGCATTAGCGAGCCTCTTCTAGCAGGGAAGCAAGCATTACACGTGTAAAGAGACAGCTGCAAGAGGCAGCGGATGCAGCTAGTGGGGGGATAGCAATGGTGGAACAACAATCTGGTTTTTTCCTCTCCCCTTTCCGCCCTTTTCCCCCGGTCCCGTATGCCCCTTCTGGTGACGTTTGTGTTTTACCCATACCGTTTTTAAACCCATTCTGCATCGTAGTCTTTTGCGCCGCCAAGGGTACCCCCAATTCACAATCGACCACATAACCAGATGGGGCTCGTAGGGAGAAGAGTGGTGAGAGGGGGGCAAGGGTAGGTGAGGGCCAATAGAGTGCAAGCATGGTGCAACAACCAGTGAATTGCTTACCAGCAGAGTTTCCAAACAGTCAGCGTCTGGATGTAGAGTATCTCGACGATGCTCTTTTTCTTTCTAACCTTTCCGAGGAATTTTACTTCCTTTTCCGTTCCCCTTCCTAAAGTCGAGGGGTATCCTCGTCCTTGTGTAGCCCGGGCTGAAGTCCGCGGTGATGGGTGGGCGAGGTGGCGGACGCACGTGGGGAGTGTAGGCAACAAACGTCGATCAGTGGTCCTCGTCCTCTATTCTTGTTCGCTGTCACAGTGTGAAGCTGGGCGTAGAGAGGTGGAGATCTGCACAACTGCACTGATCGATTGGCTTGCAGGGAGGCGAGTACGTGTAGAGTTGGGACAGAGACGAGGTGCGCGGTCGAGGTTATTGTCTGTTCTTTGCGATTCGTCCGGACTAGGATGGGAGGCTGTTATGCGACTTGTTGCGGCTGGGGCTCCTTGATATGCGACGTAGGGATTTTCCCGCACCTCGCAGAGTGAAGGGCACAGATGAGCCCGGAGAAGGTGAGTTGACTGGAGAAGATGCTGAGTGGATGTGAGATGGCAAAAGACCCGGGCGAGAAGTAGGACAGAGGAGGAGCAGTTGGCCGTCCAGCTTGGAGGGGGAAAGTACTTTTTATTTGCTCCCCGAGAGGGCTGCGCCTGGGAATACAACCTAGGCTGAGCCGGAGGAGGAGACCAGATAGAGAGGGACAATTGCGAGAGACCGGGGAGGAGGAGAAGGAGGAGGAGGAGGAACTTGCTCTGGATGAGAGCGCCCCGCTCCCGGCTTGTGCAGGACCGACCCGGGGGCTGCTGTGTGAGGTGCTTGAGTGCTAGAGGGTCAAGGGGGTGTGTCTGTCTTCCCTGGCGCGAACGGTGGCCTGTCCGAGACGGGCACAAGATGTGAAAGGGTGGTTACGGTACGGTACAGTACGGTTACGACCAGGCACGCAAACTACAGCGGCTGTCATTGGTCAGGGCAACGAAGTAAACGAGAAGCGTTGAATCGTGGCAGGTGCTGTTGCGACTGCCCAAAGCTGGTGTGCGATGAACGGAAAGCAACCGTGAAGCAGAATGTCTACCGTGACCGGGGCGGATTGGAGTTGAGTGGAAAACGTACAAGCCCCCGATCCGATGTTAATTTAGCCAATCTCAATAAAAACAAAGTATTGCGGGAAAATGAAATTTGAGGCTGGGTTACAAAACAGAGCGAGATAGGTATCGCAAGTGATCGACCGAGAGACAGTCATACCTGTCACGGGAAGGGCATTTGGAAAGGGCACTTGAAATGGTCTGAGCACCGCGGCACATCTCAGTCCAGCTCACCACGGGCCGCGGCTGGGGAATTTGTAGTGAAGCGAATGCCAACCTAGCTCGACTTTGGCATCGGGCGCCGCCTGTGCCGGCTTGCACTTTAATAACTGCCTACCTACCAGGTAGTACGACATAGCTAGGTGCCCAGAGCGCGGTGGATTGGACAGTTCGGCGCTTGTCTCGTCTTGTCGTCGAGACACAACATCGAGATGACGGTACAAAAAGAGAACAATCAAAAAGCAGGGAACTCCACGGCAAAACATGGGGTTTTGCATCTTCTGGATGTCAGGAGCATCGGACATTGGATCGAAATCGACGATGACGGGCTTGCCATCGTGGACAGCACACACAGGCAGTCGGTTCCCAGAAGCAGATCCTGACTCTTTCCCCCATTCTTAGCCAATCACACAAGCTCGTTTTTTTTATATCTTCATTTCATGTCCCTGCCTGTGGTAATGCACTCAGTACCATCCGTCGTCTTCGTCGTTGTGGTGTCGTCGACGACGCCCAGGTCTTCTATTGAGAATGCCATATTTTGCTCTAGGTGCATCCCTCTCCTGTTTGGCAATTCCCAACGGAACCCCTGTTCCGTGCCTGACCATCTCATCCTTCCTGGCTCCTGCCCAGCGTGCCAGTCTCCAGAAGCCTCACCTCACCCACCCCACGAGACGAGACGGTGAGCTTTTTTGGAGTATTGGCATTTTACGGGGCGGCTACTCGCACCCCCCCCCCCCCCCC